>NW_006500355.1:1700205-1711476 GCF_000471905.2 Amborella trichopoda | reverse complement strand
ATAGTTAATTTGCTTTTGTTTCTTGATATATGTTTCTTCTTTTTATTTGCTTTTGTTTCTTGATATATATTTCTTCTTTTTATTTGCTTTTGTTTCTCGATATATATTTCTTCTTTTTATTTGCTTTTGTTTCTCGATATATATTTCTTCTTTTATACACACACACACACACATGCAAATATGTGTCTGTGTGTGTATGTGTGTATTTCTATTTCTATTTTTGCTTATCAAAACAATAAATTTATTTTTTCCAAATTAATGGCAGAATATGAAACAGTTTTGTTATGTCCTTAATAATGGCTGTAAAAGGTTGATATAATTTATCTGGATTGAACATTTTTTTCTTGTATTTTTGCATTAAATCTGCTTGTTTGTTCAAATGAAGTTGTAATTTTTATGTATGAGAAATATGGTTTTTTTTTTCCCCTTTAAGAAGCATCTCAACATTCAATCTAGTGCACTTCATTTGACTTCTTAATGGTAAGGTTCAATCTATTTCTTGTGCAACTTTTTTATTTTATTTTGATAACTCTTTTAGGTAATAATTTTACAATTTTTTTAACTTATTAATAAGAAGGTTTATAATTTTGAAATTCCTTAGTGTCCAATAAGAAAGCCAGTTGTCCTAATGGGAATTATAGAAAAGAATGGAATATTGCGAAGCGTATAAGTGGATGCCATGAAAAATGAATAGAGTCAAGTAGGAAAGAAATCCGCGTTACTAAATTACTACTAACAACAAGAAATGAGAGATCTCGATAGCCCCAATTATAGTACTGTCCACCAATTGGGAAAGGCCCTGCTGTAGTTCATAGACCTCTGGCAGCTATCCTGTGAAAGAGAAAGAGTAAAACATCTTTGCTAGTGATTTTCTGTACTAGACAAAAAGAAAATTACAAAAATGGATTGGGCAAAAATGCCCTATATTTATGCTTGTTAAGGATTTCTTATATTTGGGAAGTCAGTTCTACGTACAGTTCCCAGAATTGCGTTAGACTATCCAATTTGGTCAATGCAAATTGGGAACCTTGATCCCACCTAGCAAGGTAAATATTGCATCGTTTTGGATCTGGAAAGTTGGCCTGCTAAGTAAATTTTGACCAGAATGGTTTGTTTTTGGTTGACTGTTTTCTGATATTTTGATTTGATGGAGTCTTCTTTCACTTTTATCTGAGTTTTTGGCAATATACAATTAGTAGAGAATTTCCTTGATTTTGAGTCTTGGAAACTTCATTTCTTTTTTCAGACCATAAAGTTGATTTTGGCCAGCAAACTGATCTAGGAAATGGGACATTAACTCTCTTTATATGAGCTATGTTGATTAACTGCATTTAAATTTTACTTGTTCGTTGGTATAGGAGTTTGGATGAAGTCACTTTTGTTTTCACTTCTTTTGCCACTCAATTTTGGCATTAGTACAGGAAAACAATCAGCTTGACTTACAGTTTTGATTTTTACCCTTGCTAATCACCAGGTATCGAACATACTACCCCTGCTTAAACGTGGTATAGGTGTTCACCATTCTGGGTTGCTACCAATTTTAAAAGAGGTGATTGAGATACTCTTTCAAGAAGGCCTTATCAAGGTAGGCAATACTATTGCATGTTTCAAATGATTTAGCCAGCTTTATGCTGTTTTCATGTGTAGATTTAATTGTACTACTGCTTTGGGGACTACAATTGTATGTAGTACGTCTTAATTGTGCTACTGTTTTCACTGTTTTAATTGTGCTACTGTTTTCACTGTTACCATTTATCTTACTCCATGCACAAGATACCTTTGAAGTTTGATTTTCTCATTAATTTATCATGTTAATTGATCACACTTTACATGCACATGCACAGAGAAACGCATGGAAAAGAAAATGGTGTTGAAACCATAAAGCAATATTAAATAGAATTAAAGTGGTTGGTTCTTATCATTTAAGGATGCGTTGCCTTGTTCGTGTTGGATCTTGCATCAAAGGTTGCATGGTTAGTCTCATTGCTACTTGGAGTTGATTGTATGTGATTAGTATTAGAACTTAGTTTTTGTTGTTCATTACTTGTATTCTGGTTACCACATGTTGGGGGTGGGGTGATCAGTCGTCAATGTTGAAAAATGCAGATGCTGCTTGGCAGCGCCTCGCCCCCTGGGCTGGCGCCTCCTAGGCATTTCTTTTGCTGCTAAGTTGAGATAATGTATTACATCCAACAACATTAAATAAAAGGCAGTCCATATCCCTATAAAATGTGAGTCAATAATTCGTGCATACAAAATGAAAAATGCGAAAAAAAGTCAATCCGTGTCCCCAGGGCATTTTAGGCTGCATAAAGCCAAAAACCAAAGACCTGCAATTGCCACAGGTGAGTTAGAGAAAGGATTGGATAGAGAAAGGGAGATTTTTTTTGTTGTTTTTTTGTTTGTTTGTTTGTTGGGGGGTGGAGGGAGGCAGGCAAAAAATGAAAATAATTATTAAATGCATTTAGTTTATGTGGTCAAGCAATGGAAGAGAGGGGAGATTCCCTGGCAACATGGAAAAGCTAAGATAGCACTCGAATGTATATATTCTTCTCCCTTGCATTCTTTTCTTTGCCCTTCTATCTATACCTCCCTTTACTCAGTTGGCTTCTCTCCACTTCTCTCTCAACATGGTTTTCTCTCTCTGTCCCTCTCTTTTTCTCTAAACTCCCTCTCGCTCCTCGCCTTTTGGTCTTTATGTCTTTCTCACAGTTTTCTCTCTCTTCGCTCTGTGTTGCCATGCTCTTTATTACTTGCTATGTATATTTCTCTCTAAATTGTTATTTCCTTGTCTTTCTCTATAGCATCGACTGGGGAGATTAAATGAATAAGAAAAGGATGCCTGCTACCCCTGCCAGGCTTTGATTCGTTACTGTTTTAAAAACTACTCTTATCCCCTCAAACAAGCATTCCCTCAAACAAGCAATTCTCGTACACCCTTACCCTCAAGAATAGGGGTATAATATTCTATTTCTGAAAATAAAGAAAGTATTTCTACCGCCAAAATTCTTGATTTCTAAACTAATTTTGAAAAGATACGCATGTAGAATCCTTGGATGAAATATTGGGAATTCACTCAGATGTTTTTGTTTTTTCTCATTGAACCAGCTGAGAAATCTCATATAAATTTGGCAACTTTAACAATAGTAATTTAGTTTTGCATAACTGGTAAAACTCGACTAGAAATCTTCTTCAAAATTCCATGACGGGAGAAGGCGCCCGAAATGGCTAAGGCGCTAGGCATCTGCCTTGGCCACCTAGATATGCACCTGGAGCCCACTCACCAACGCACCTAGGGCCTGTGGTCACCTACGAGGCCAGGCTGGGAAATTTCTGAACAATAGTGGTGATTGATTGAATGATCTTTTGGAAATTCTGATTCAGACATTATTCAGTTCAATGTACACTTGATTCATGCTGGTCAAACGGAGTTGACTCTATTTGCAATGTGCATTTCTAAGCATCATCAAAGTTGTCTTTCTTGGATACAATTTTCTTGACTTTGGAAAAACCTGCATTTCTCATACACGTGTCTGTGCAATTTTAGGACTTCTTGAAGTATTTATAGGCCTTAAACTGTGGGTTTGATGTTTACGCTTTATATTGTTTGACTTGTATCATTGGGCATGCATGACCTACTATTGTTTTTGTACTTCATTAAATATGGATTTTGCCTTTTTTTTTTGCAGAAATTTTACTTTATGAATCGGCATTTGACTATCTGGGTTCTGAGAATTGAAACTTTTTCTTATAGTGCTTGTTTGCCACAGAAACCTTCAGTATAGGTTTGAACATGCCTGCGAAGACCGTTGTTTTCACTAATGTGCGCAAATTTGATGGGGACAAGTTTAGATGGCTTTCTAGTGGAGAATATATACAGATGAGTGGGCGTGCTGGTCGTCGTGGTCTTGATGAACGTGGTATTTGTATTCTCATGGTGGATGAGAAATTGGAACCATCTACAGCTAAGACGATGGTAAAAGGAAGTGCTGATTGCTTGAACAGGTATTGAAATATTGAATTTGTTTCCTTTGTAATTTTATTTAATTGGCATGAATGGAATATGGGCATTGGAACTGGTGCTTGAGTGGTTAGGTTGGTGATTCTTTTCTTTCTTGATGAGCAGCTAAGCTTCTAATTCCTGATTTTTTGAGAGTGATACTTAAACAAAAAAAATTATGATTTCTTATGCTTCTTATGGAACCTATGGGGTTAGAATTTCAGATGGTGTTTTACAAATGTAGCTACATATGCTTTTTATCTTTGGGGTTTCATGAGAATATTCAGCATGTACCAAGTTTTGGAATTCTCGACACTTTGTTAGTCCTGGGTCTTGTGTTGCATGTTAACTCCCATTTAATTGCTTTCACTTTTGAAATTTGATACTATGGTGATTCACCATTAAGGCACTGTTTGATTTCAGTATTTTCTCAAATGGTGTTTTTTTCCTATACAATTTCTAATAAATCAAATGGAAATTTTGCCAACTGTAATTTGCTCTCTTGGGGTGTTGGATTATTCCAATTTGAACTTTGATTTTTGTTATTGTATTGTGCGATGGTGGTGGTGGTGGTGGTGGTGGTGGTAGTAGTATGGTCTGATGGTGGTGATAGTGGTGTTGTCAAGGTGGTGGTGGTTGGTGTAGAAAACGGCAGCCTTCCTTGCCGCCAAGATGGTACTTCAAGGTGAGGCGGGTCCCTAAATGACTTGCCTAGGCCGAGGTGGCCCTCCTAGGCAGCTTGGACGTAGTTGGGTGCATAGCATTAGAGGCAGGTGCCTAGGCTTCTAGGCTGGTGCAAGGCTCCCATCTTGGTTACCATGGCCCAAGGGCGGGAATTGTCCTCGGGCTGTGGGAAAAGTAGTCTTTTTCCTCCTAAGGTGGAAAATGATGGGAGGGTACTTAAAGCCCCAACAAATCCTTTTTGAACCTACTCTTAAGAGAGAACATTTTGAGTGATTTAGAGGTCAATGTTCATCATCATCATCTGAGTGTTACCCAACTTTTGAGTGATAATGATGACGATAAATATTGAGCAGAATGGCAGACCACAAGTCATTATATCTCTTCTCACTACTTCCATCCATATCCTTTTGGGCCTTCTCCTTGCATTTTTAAAGCCTTCCACTTGACCCAAATCACTCAATATTCATCTTATATTTACTAATTTATAAGAGAGTTTTTAGTTATTTACATTTTGCATCTATTTATTTTTTTAGGATATGTAATTTCAAAACTTCTCAGGCATGTGCATGTGTGTTTTTTTTTTTGTGTGTGTAGGAGGCGGTGGCGGTGGTGGTGGAGGTAGAGTGGTGGTTGTGGGCTTGTGGCAGTGGCGGTGGTGGAGGGTGTTGTAGTGGTGGTGCCACGGGGCCAGGGTGGCATTAGTGATGGTAGTGGTGGTGATTGGCTTGATGGGTTGTGGTGGAGAGAGAGAGAGGGAGAGAGTTGAGTGCCAGGTAGAACTATTTGCTGAACAACTTGGAGTGGTTTGCCTAAGTGAACATTCTCCAAAAAAGAGAAAAAAAAAAGAAGAAAAAACCTTGGAGTGGTATGTGAATTTTGGAGAATTGGGAATCAATTCAAATGTGACAATAAAGACCCCCTAAGGTCAATTTTCAGATGAAAATTTTTCACATAGGCCCAAATTGCAATTTGTCCTAGAAACACATGGTCTTATATATTTATATTGTTACTCCTAGGTTATTGTAGCTAACTGTTGCATTACTAATATCCTTGCATTAAAAACAAAAAATACCTGTCTTTGTATTCAGCGCCTTCCATCTAAGTTACAATATGCTGTTGAATCAAATGCGTTGTGAAGATGGTAATCCTGAAAATTTGCTGAGGAACTCTTTCTATCAGTTCCAGTCTGACCGTGCTCTTCCTGATCTTGAGGTAAGTTACCACTTGTCTTCCATCCCCTCACCATATTTTTCTTTTTCTTCTCTAGTCTCCTTTGTTTTCGCTGCTTTCTTTTGTTCACCCCATTCGTCTCTTCTGTCTTCTTTTCCTCAGTGTATATCTCTCCATTTTATGTACTTACTTGCTGCAATGTGATGTATATTTCTATTCACTGACTTGTTATTATGGAAAACGGATATGTTAGCACTGATTGTCAGCAGGAGCTTTGAACAGTGAAAGTTTGACATCTGGGGGTTGCCCTGTTCTTTTGCAGAAACAAGTGAAGGTTCTTGAAGAGGAGAGAGACTCAATTGTGATTGAGGAGGAAGAGAAGTTGAAGGGCTATTATTCCCTTATCCAGCAGTACAAGAGTTTAAAGAAAGACATTAGGGATATTACCCTTTCTCCCAAGTATTCTCTGCCCTTCATGCAGCCTGGAAGGCTTGTGCGTATCCAATGCGCAAGGAGTGATACAAGAGTCTCATATTTTTCTGTTGAGGACCAAGTTACATGGGGTGTGATTGTAAATTTTGAGAGGGTGATACATTCGGCAGATGGTAAGAATATTCTTGATATATTTACCTCCTTGATAGCTTTGTATTGATGGATAGGAGACAACCTTGTCAATATGAAGCTCTTATCTAGTGCATCCTTCTAAATTTATCACATTGAACTGATACTAGTGGTTTAGAATTGGGAAAATGACTCGCAACTCCCCTCCCAAAATCTTCATCCCAGTTAGGCCCTCATGTTCACAAGAGCTTTGGGTGAAGGAAGTGAGAGGGGGGGACGATTGTGATATTTTGTCTTAGAAAAAGGCGTGTAATTAAGAGGGAGAAAAAGGTATGGGGGGTCATTATCCGGGTTACTAAGGTCCACGGGTCTTTGGTGGACCTGAGGGCTTAGCTGGGACGAAAATTATGGGGAGGGGGGTGCGGGTTATTTTCTCTTTGGAAATTTTGAGATGGTTCTGGCGAATTATTTGCACCAGTGGATAATGTCATATGAGTTGCATGAAAATGTAGGAATGACCTATTCGTCTTTCTATTTTGGTGAAAAATATTTTTAGCATTAATTCTAGAAGAGTATGAATCCAGTTTTACTTAGTGTAGTCATATGGATATGCATGCGACAATGTTGAAATGAAGTTAAAGAATTAAGATCTTTATCTGTAAAATATAAATGAATAAGGATAAGAAGAAAAGCACATAAAAGTGGATGTCCCTTACTTTATGGGATTTTATGCCTTGTATGTGTTTTTTCATATATTGTTTTCATCTTTTTCATTCTATAAGCATTACTATCCGTGAAGATTACATAGAAATTCTATGCATTGGTGACAAAAAATTTGAATTAAGTTCTAGAGAGGTGGTAATAAAAAGAGAACCAATTTATCCATATATTAGTAAGTATGAATTCTTTGAAAATAAGTGGAAACTGGAACAATGATTGTATAGGATTCCACTTCTATGGGAATTTAAGAGGGAAAAGGGCATTATGCAAGTGAAGAATTATATGGCGCTTGGCTTGTTGCATTTAGCAAACAAATGTGTTATGGCAAGGGTCCAAGTACATCCATATTGATTTCATGAATGATAATATCTTTAAATAGGAACCATTTAGATTAAGTTGCTCAGATGAGCGTACAAACCGAGACTTGCACAGTAGGAGAAGCAAGTGAATTGCTAAGTCACTTGCCACCCTTGGCACTTGATGAAAGGTAGCCATTTTTCCCTCACACGTATCATGGATCTCCTTGTTAGCAAGTCTTCATGGGACAGGGCTTGCTGGCTCATCAGGTCACATTCATAGAATCTCCCTCTACAATTAATGGCATTGAAAAGGTTTTCAAGATCTTACGAACTGTGAGAAGGCCATTTACCTCCCCCCATTTAGGATCAGCAATATCCAAAGAACAGGTATAGACAGTGTGAGTACACCAAATTGTCTTTGAAAGCTCCCCCAGCAGTAGAAGGTCCCAAGTTCCCAAATGAACTGCCACTGAAGTTTAGCTTTGGGATCCACCTGGTGGGCCAGTCCAACTTATGTGTAAGTCACTGTGAGTCACTCAGCTGTCAACAATGACCTTCCACTCTCTAACTAGATTTTCTGCCCTGAAGTCTATCCTGGCAAGCGCCAACCAATAACCATTAATCTGAATCTATGAGCAACTCTTTTGGAATTTGAATGTTTTCTATCAGGTCTCTTATTTTGTTCAAGCCAAGTGATCCATAGTATAGTTGTAATGCCAATACCTCTTTTACTTTAATGCAAAGTTAACAGATTCAAAAAAATAGTTGTAATGCGAAGCATCCATAGGACCTTTTGTAAGGAAGGGCTAGAAAATCACATTGACAACACATCCTCCTATGATCAAGGAAGAACAAATTCATTTTAAAGAGTCTCAATATGAGTTCCGTATATTACACATGAAGAGCAGTGGATGAACAAATGGTACTATGTACAGACTGTACAAAAAACAGAACAGTGGATGAACAAATGGTTAACATTCTCCTCAGCCCTCCCAGCACACAATACACATGTTTGGGTCTTTGGGAATTGGATTCCTCCAAGGGCTGAACGGTCCCCTGTCAATACCATGTCAAGTACAACCAGCCAGCCAAAGCAACATACTCAGGAGGGTGTGGGGCTATTCCACATATACATACTTGAGAGGAAGCCTCATCTACATTGAAGAGTATTCTAAAGAATGATTTAAACTGTGCTCAACACCATATGATTAGATCTCCAAATACGTCAATCTGTCCCATTCCTTGGGATGCACACATGTGCCAACAAGTTCAAACACCATATGATTAGATCTCCAAATACGTCAATCTGTCCCATTCCTTGGGATGCACACATGTGCCAACAAGTTCAAACGAGGGCATTAGCTCCTCAGTCTCATGATGAATTAAGGGAAAAGTTTGTACAGGGCCCTTTTGGGTAAGCCCATTTTTTGCCGAGAAGCCCAACCTGTGGGCTATCTCGACGGACTACTGTAATACCTTTTTTATTAATACAACAGTGAACAACATAAAAAAAAAAAATTTAAGGGAAACGTTTTGTGGGTTTATATAGGTGCTGAGAGATTTAGATAACTTCTTTATTTAGTTTTAAGTTGCAGGAGCTCATCTCTTTTTTAATGATTAAGAAAATGTGTTTCTCCTTTTTTCAGGTCATACGAATTTAAAACCTGAGGATGATCAATATACAATTGACGTTCTTACAAGGTGTGTTGCCAACAAGGAAGGATCTGGCAAGAAAACTGTTAAAATTGTTCCTTTAAAAGAGCCAGGGGAACCTCTTGTCGTGTCTATACCCATTACTCAGGTAATCTAACCCTCTTGTCATTTCGTTGGTGACTTGGTGTTGTTACTAAGCTTTATTGATGATTTGTAATATTATTTTCTACCTTCCAGCTGGATAGCTTTAGCTGTGCATGTATAGCAAATATGCCCAAGGATCTTTTGCCTTTGGAAGCACGGGAACATACCCTAAAGAAGATATCAGAAATCCTTGCTAGGTTTCCTGATGGAGTGCCTCTTTTGGACCCAAAAGAGGACATGAATGTGAGTTTCTCTCTATTCATGTTTCAATTGTTTTGTTTTGCTTGTGCATTGATGTAGTTTTTCTTTTTTAAGGGATTCTCTCTTGGGAAAGTATGCTATAATCCATCCAACTCCAAAATGAAAAAGAAAAACCACCCAATGGGTTCACCACTGTCCAATGAAATGATGGATGGTTATGCATAGAGAGTGGGACGCACCAGAACCAGGCATGACTGCAGTGATGGGTCTTGTAGTCTCACTCCCCATCGTCATCCATTGTTTCCTTGGATCATGATGACCCAATGGACTATTGTTTTACACAATCCATTTGAATATGGTTTGACTTCCATTCTTCAGTACTGCTTTAGGAAATATTCCTTCTTTTCATGTTTTCAGGTTCACAGTAGTTCATATGATAAGGCAGTTAGGCGAGTTGAGACCCTGGAGGGGTTAATAGAGAAGCATGAACTTACTACGTCTCCTCTTCTCCGACAAAAGCTTGCAGTTTTACATGAGAAACAAGAACTGACAGCCAAAATTAAGTTGACTCGAAAAGCATTGCGGTCCTCCACAGCATTAGCTTTCAAGGATGAACTCAAAGCGCGGAAACGGGTTCTTCGAAGACTTGGGTAAACTCTTCTTTTTCCTTTTACTGATGATTCTGTTAACCAAGGAAGAACACTATCAAGGGTAAAACAAGCATAATGAAACCTTTCATGCTTGGACAAATCAAGATAGTGCAGTATTATAAAGATATATTTTATCTGGAAAAGGTTTATATAAGGGGTCAACCTTATAGTATTGAAGTAAGGTGCACCTTGAAAATCCTATAGAAGAGAGTGTTCTGATCTTGGGAAACCGTCCAATTTGACCATCTTGACCTCAAGCTGTATAGATATAAAGAAAAAAAGAATTTCAAGTCTTAAAAGTAGTGCATTTTGTAGCAAATTACTTGGACAGCCTATTTTCAAAATTTTCTTGTGTTTATAGATCTATTCGATCTGCACCATATTGAGATTTTCGAATTTCATAACTAGGGATGAAAATGGATTTTCAAGCCATCATAATGTTTCCGACACCAGAACTACATCTCCAGGAAAAATTTAGAGGTGCGACTTCTACAGTATAAGTGTGGTGCTTTATACAAACCTCACCCATTTTGTATTACTAATATTTGGAAAGAAATCTGTATGTTGTAGTTGCATGGTCTAGAATTTTTTTTTTATGTTTCATATATATGATATTTCATAGTTGAGAATATCTCTAGTGATATCAAAGCATTAAAGATACTCTCAACGGGAAAAACATAGTTACCCATTCTCCCCAAGGAAAAGGTTGTTAAAATACCTAAAAATTGTATATATATATATATATATATATAGGAAAAGTCTTCCCAACACCTATATGTGGAAATGAACATTGATTTCGCCTACCCTCATCAATGTCCAAAGTTTATCGCACGGTCACAATTGTCTGGTAGTGTATCATTTTTCATTTTTTTTTTCTACAAATCAAAATGACTTAAAATTTGGAATGTGTGCACATCTTAGTGAGATGCACCTAATAAAAATATAAAAAAAATAATTCATGAAAAAGTAATTGACCAAAATACCTCCAAAACTTTTTGCGGGTATTTTGGTCAATTTTTTCATGTAAAATATTTTTTTGATATTTTTTTTAAATTCGATTATTTTTTATGAATATACGCTCCAAATTTCAAGTCATTTCGATTTGAAAAAAAAAAATGAAAAATGAAACACTATCGGACAATCGTGACCATACGATGAAGTTTGGACGGTGATGAGGGCAGGTGAAATC
>NW_006500355.1:1673200-1694732 GCF_000471905.2 Amborella trichopoda | reverse complement strand
GAGAGAGAGAGAGAGAGGCAGGAGTGCAAATACAAGAGGCATGCATCATTCATTGGGTGGCAATCTCCATTGGCTTTCCTCGACCCATAGTGAAGCCTCTTGTTCCATCAGGCATCCGCGGACCAGGAGGAGGGTGCTTGGGCTCAGGTGGTGGCATTGTGAGTGCGTGGTTATTGTTGGATGATGTTGGAGGGGTGCCCACAGAGTGCATAGTAGTACCCCATCCATTAGGGTGTTGGCCACGTGCACGAGCCTTGCCTCTGCCTCGGCCCCTACTTCTCCTCCCCCCACCTTCCCTTTCATGAGATCCTTCATCCCCCTGTACAAGGACAAGGCTGAGAGAGAGCGCTTGGTGTGTTTGTAGCTAGTGACAAATGAGAGCTTGATTTATGTTCACATAATATGAGTGAGAGAATGAGAGAGAGAGAGAGAGAGAGAGAGAGAGGGGGAATCATGATAAACACATTGTCTATGTGTCTAGGGAATCATTAGAGAGATATCCTCTGCAATACATTCGGGGAATTGAGAGAGAGAGAGAGAGATCTTGGGTTACGCGTGTGTGCTACTTGGTGGACTCATTGGAGGTGAATGACTTACAATGCTGTCGTTGGACAATTCAGGTGATGGAGACTGATCATCAACATGCTTCTCACTCAATAGCTCAGATGTCGATGCTTCATCCTCCTCCCCATTCCCATCTGCTCTTTTAGCTCGTCCTGGCTTTTCGGATTTGGCCTGGTGTATTGGGATAAGGTAGTTATTACCACATTGTCATAAACACGTGGGGGGGGGGAGAGAGAGAAAGACACAGAGAGAGAGAGTATAAACATTATATTTTTTATCATTTATTTCTCTTATGCAATATTTTCTATTGCTAGAGTTACACTTGAAACTGAAGCAAAGTACCGTGTGTCTAAGCAGTAATCGCACTCTAAGTCCACTCCTCCAATTACGTTCATCATTCAGCTCTGCAACCTATAAGCAATAGATTGCCCCATCATAACTCGAAACGAAAAACGAAAATGGAAAGAAGAGTATGCAAAATTACCAGTTACTAGCTAGAACTCCTGGGATTTATAAAGAAAAAACGACTTACCGCTTTCTCTGCTTGCTCAACTGTCTCGTACTCCACAAATGCATGCAACTTCAGAAAAATGAAAAGATGTTTCAGCTGAATATCATAATACCTCAAATATCACCATCAAAAGAAGATAAAACTTGCCTTTTTTTCCTTTTTTCTATTAAGAAGTGTAGTTGCTCTCTTTCTCTGGTCCCAATTGGTAAACCTTTCTAATGATATGCTCATATCGTTTTCAAAACAACCAACAGCCCAAATCCAAACTAGATCCCACATCTAAGAACAACACCCACTCAAGAGATGGAAAGAACAACAAGCTTAATAAATCTTATTTTTACTTTAATTTTAAAAATGGTTTTTTAGAAACGGTTTCCGATCAAACTGTATCAATATAATTTAGCCAAAGCTCCTTAAATAGTTAGGTTTCAGAATAATGACACACAAGAATATGCGTACCGATTGAGTTTAGGTTGACACGGGTCTGGGTCCAGACCAAAAAATGGAACCGCGTGTCAGATCCAAGCCCAAAACATCTGGACCAGACTGGGTCCTGGTCCAGGTCTGGGTCTGGCTTGACCCAAACTAGTTATATGTGCCTGTGTGTATGTTTGTGGGTGCCTGTGTAGTTATATACACAGGCACACACAGTTATGTGTGCTATGTCTGTGGTATTGTGCCAGGTTGATCCAACTCGTTTACAGCTCTATTCAAGAAAAAACCTTGATAGAATATAAAATACCTTGTTACTAACAAGCATGTCCATTTTCGGAGATCGAGCAGCCGATGAAGCAGTACCATTTGCACCCTGAGGATGGCATATACGGATTGTCTTCACACTGGAAGCATGTATACCATCTCACATTTTAGAACAAATGAAGTGTTTTCCAATATAAGGCATAACAAAATAACAAATAAACGGATGCCTTACCTTCCAACAACAGAGAATATCTTCTCAAGGTTTGGGTGAGAATGATCCTCGGGCAAATTTTCAACAACAACTGTACGTGACTGCCAAAAAAACGACAAGAATGAAAATAAAGCAATGGCCTATAAAAAAGCACAAGGAGGAAAATACACCAGACCCTAGCTTGTGCAGTCAACCAAACAACTAATTGTAGATAAAAGGAGACTGATTATAGATGCATATACCTGCAAGTCTTCGATATCTGACTCAGTTAGGGGATGCAGGCGTTTAACTTTCTTTCCATCTTCGCTCACAACCTACCAAACAGAGGAGAAAGCCAAAGTACTCTTCATTTAGGACTGCTAAAATTCACAACGTGCACGACACAAACATGTTTTAAGAAAAAAAACTCACAAGCTTTTTGGAGGTCCGGAGAGCATCGGCAAGCATTGCATGATTGCTAATAAGGGCTTTTATCTTCTTGAAAGATGCAATAACTGATATTGGGACTGTGCAAAACGAACGTGAATATTTCTGAGTCTTAGATAATGCGAAATAATGATCGATTCAATATCAGTTGTCACTCTAGTTTAACACCAATGTCTCTCAATCCGTTTCAATAATTATGTTCTTGAGACTATACACCTTTGATAGAAATATTCTATTTCATGGTTTAATTTCTTATTTAAAAAAATATGGTTAACTCCATATCAGAAGTACACTATTTTAACACCAATATATTCCCATTCATTTTGCATTTGTGAGTCACACATCTTTGAAGGCACTCCTAGTCTTCACATGAAATTTTCTTTTGTTTTAGATACGATCTTCCATGGTTAACTTAGCTCTGAAGAACATGCTTCCAATTGGAACTTTACATCATGAAACAGAAATACTTTCTCGAAATTGCAAATCTTATGTTTTTTGTACACAAAATAAATAATAAACAAAAAAGAAACCCTGCAAATGCAATAAAATAGAATATACCAAAAGAATCCCTCAAAATACTCAAGTAATACCTGTGGCAAATAGCCTCACTAGGTATTCTCAGGAGAATCTAACCTAGGACACGATCATAATTCCCTAATCCTCCAAGCCGAGTCTTTGAGGGTGTTCCGATGGCAACTCATGTCTTATCCAAAGATGAACAAAAACATTTTCCCATCACGAACCTCATGACATGATAAAAGAGGTGCATTAGGGACAACTGCACCTGGCACGCCCTTGCTTCCAACCACTTTAATACCATATCTCATCCACAACAAAGGATCTGTCTTCAATATACAATGAAGTATTATCCTCATACTGTGTCCCCAATACACAATGCACTCCTCCTATCAAGCTTAAACCATGAAACCAATGTTGTATATCTTGGTGGTCCAAATAAATTCATATTTCTGATGAGAAAAGGTTCAGCACAGTCCAAGCACGAATGGGATTTTTTAACACAGGTCAAAGCACAACAACTTATGTGCTCTAAATATAATTACGGCAATATATATTCATACTTTTTCATAATTTTCAGCCAAAATCAAGCCATTATAGCACAAATGCAGGCATCTTCACTTTCTCCTACTTCAAGGTTACCCATGGGCAATAAGTATCACCAGCCAATAAATTGCCACTGTCATTGTGGAACTAATTTTGGAACTAAGAGCTATTTTCATTCTTGAAGCCTTTTAAGGCAAATTGGATGCCAAGTAGCACTGATGGAAACCAACCAAAGTGTGACCAAGAAATGCTTAGAAGATCATTTCATCCATTGAGAAGGCCAGTCTATCCAATAGTAGAACTTCCAGCTCATATGCTTACAATGTTTAAGAACTTCACTACTCCAGATAACTACCAAAGCACATTATCTTCTCTGTCCACACGTATTTCTAACTCACATTTTACATATCATTTTTCCTCATTCACTTTTAGATGTCTCGACACTGTTTTTCTCAATCGGCATATTCTCATATACCCAGACTATCTTGAAAGTGGAGGGCAGGGGAATGGGGATCAAACAACTGAATGAAGTAGCTTGATCTCCCTTTTTTATTTTTAAATTTTTTGCAATAAAAGTTAAAATTAGAGAATTACTTTGATCTCATGTGTCAAGAGGTGGTAAATGATACAAATGTTCAGAATATCTTCCGAATTAGGAAGGAAGCTATGCTTCGCAGAATCCTAACGCATAGGAAACATGTTTCCCTTTACATACACCACTATAAAGGAAAGACTTTCGTAGTTGTTCTTCTTTCTTGGTAAGTAAGAGGTTCATTCGATTAACAGTTGCAAAAATTCTGGTCAAAAATTTAAAATCTCATAAAAATCGTTAAACCCTTTTAATCTATATATACAAGGCCTCACTGAGGGTATGGTCGTTGATAGAGCATAATAGCGGACCACGATTAGTGTAGCCGACCCACTTAGTTGGGAAAAGGCTATGACGATGATTATGATACCAAGTCCCAATAAGATATTTTGGATTATCCCATTCTAAACGTCACCCACGTGGATTTGAACCATGAAAACCACAGAAAATCCCTACACATACACATAACCCAGTCTAAACATCACCTATGTGATTTTGAACCATGACAACCATAGATCATTCCTACACACAGACATGAATATTTGATGGTGCCAAGGCCTAATGTTGTAGCATTGGTCCCTAATCAAAATCCACAAATTGGGAGAGGGACCAAGAATAGGTTTCCACCTAAAATCACTATCCAAAACATAATTGATTTGGAACCACAAAAAAAAAAATGTCAACATGGAGCTCCAAAGAATGATCTAAATCAAATTAGACTACTATCAAAATTTGAGTAGTTCATTTGATGGACATAAATTCTGGGGTTGGAGCTCTTTTAGAACCCCATCGGGCTCAAGAATTTTCTGTGTGCGTGCATGCATGATGTATATGTACATATATATGAAAGAAAAAACTAGAAAATGGCACAGCATTTTTCCTAGAGTGAAAAGATTGGATGGTTGAGAGTGTGTATCTGTATTTTAATTTGATTTTTTCACTTGGACTAAACTAAGACTTTGGGAATCCAAGCTTCCAACAAGGAAGCACTAGTTAAAAGCAAAAGAACATTTCAAATAAAATAAAAGGACCCAAATGCCCTGAAAGTTTCAGGGGTACTTTGGCCATTTTATTTTTATTTGCAATATTGTTTTCATATTTTAAGAAGTGTGCCCTTGTTGGAAGTGTGGATGACCAAAATCTCAACTTGATTGAGTTTGTAAATAACAAAGAGTAGATGAGCTCTCAACGATCAGATTAAGATTGAAAATTAAGATTAACAGCACTCAGCTATAGGAAAAATGCTATAGTATTGTGTTAGGTTTTTCCTTTGGTGTGTGTATTCAAGATGCACCAAACTCATGTATACAAATAGGGAAGTATGCCACAACGAGAAGGGAAAGGATATATGACCGATAAGATGTCATTGACATGTTCTTGGAATTGGGAAGAGGCGCAAGATCTGGAAAGGATAGAAGAGTCCTATGGTAGGAAGTGTCATCTGTACAATGTATATTTTAGGGATAGAGATCCCCACATGTTCGAGATCTCAATCCCAACCTTTTGAGAATCTCATTCCCAAACTTAAAGAGCATCATATATAAGACTTTATATACTCTTTAAATATAAGGATTTCTTTATATATAGACAGCTAGTGATGCAGCCATATTTTTTCTCCTAGGCTACCATTTAATATAGTTGCATTGCTAGCTGGCTATATAACAAAGAAAACCCTCAGTTTGATTGTTATCTTGGTCTTTAAGGTGGGGATCGCGATCCCTAACAATAAAGATTGAGATACCAAAATTTAAAAATAAGATCCATTGAAAATCCCTTTCTTGGAAGTGTGGGATCACCACCTGAATTGCAAGATCGCAAGAACTATGATGTCAAGTGATGCCAATTCTGATGGCGTCAGGAGTCAGCTTGAGAAATGCTCAAAAGAGAAGCATCTTCTATCTACTCAAAGGAATCCTCTAATTTGATAAGAGGTTCCTACTCGCCAATCTAATCATGTTGAGCAAGCCACTCTCCACTACAAATGGGCTTGTCAAGATTTGAGAGGAAACCTAAAGCGTAGTCATGGAGCCTTCACCTCAACTAACTTAGTGATCCCGATTTATCTGGCCTTAGGTCAATAAAACTAATCTGATTGAATACCATACAAAAGGCTTTAGGATTTCTCTTCTAGTTCCATCAAAGATGGCCTTCATAATGCCATTCAATGAAGGAATCCACCTCACAAGAATCACAAAGGTCGGGCTAGACTCCATAGCTAGAATGCTCCAGTAACGGAACAAGTCTAACACAACCAGGCCACAAACGTCACCATCCAATGGCCATATATCATTTATGATGTCACAAACTATTAGATGCATAACAAAATTATTCTAATCTTTAATTTTTGTTTAATTTTAAGCGATGTATATTTTAATAGTTTTAGGATTTATTTTTAGGGTTTTCTAGTATTTTAGGGATTCTAGTTTTTTTTATTTTTTAGTTACTGTTCATGGGTACTGCCACGTGTTGCTGTTCATAGAGGTATATATGATTTTTTTGTATTTTTTAAGGGTATTTTAGAGTCTTAAATGTTTACTTGGGTCTCAAGTTACTTTTAGGGTTTCATAGGATTATAAAATGTTGGATGTCAAATTTGGGAGGCTTATGTTACTTATAATGAAATTTATTTAATGAAAGAAGAAAGTTCTTCTCTTGGCTTGATATACAACCATGTTTTTTCTCCATTATTGATGATTTTACTTGTTCGAGGTTCAGGAGAAAGGTAGATTAACCTCTCACCTTTCCTTCTTGCATCAAGTGGTATCAAAACATTATGGTTCGAAGACGGTTAGAGCCTGCGATGGCTGGTCGTAGAGGTCTTAGCCGTAGGGATGCCAATTTGATCCAACTAAGCAAGGAAATCAACAACTTTATGGAGAGGGTTATAGAGGAATTGCTGCACAAGCGAGGCCACATGCCTTAAACAAAGAGGAATCTACGGGGATAGATCCAAATCGCGAGGGTTTTTATAGAGAATGGCATGAATCAACCCGACACATTATGATAGCGGTTGTGAGTCAGGTGTTATTTTTGTTAATCCGTTCTACACATGCACTCCGCGGCGGGAGCTTCATATTCGGGAGCATAGATCTTGGGATTTCAATATTGAAATTGACCTACCTAAGTGTGATAGAAGAACCACTAACTTTGATGAAGTATCAGTTGAAGATGAAGAACATGTAGGTTTGAATCTTCAATTGGAATCATCATTCCTTGATTTCAAAGGCGACCCCATCTTTGATGAAGGTCCTATATTTGATGAGAACTAGTTCAAACGAAAGAAGTTAGTCTTGCGGCAGCAAGGATATCTTACTTTCTCATGAATGGAGAGATGGAGAAGCAAAATGTTGACCCAAACCCAAAGGAGCTCAACTGGTGAAGATTTTAGGGAAGAAAGAAATAAGGTGATGAAGGAGTCAAAAAGCAGGAAGGCTAGAAATACAACACATGAGGATTTCGAGAATATGATCAAGAATTACAAAAAGCACATTGAAACTAATAATGAAGATGCATCTTATTTCACTATCGAGAGGTTGTGTATCTAAAGATGGAAACATTTGAATATTGTTCTAAGGATCGTGACAAGGCCTTCAAGGTTGAAGAAGATCATGGGTTTAACACTGAAGTCGTCCTAGCTCATTTTAAAACTCGGGGATGAGTTTAGGGAGAATGATGCATGACAAAATTATTCTAGTTTCTAATTTTTGTTTAATTTCAAGAGATGTATTTTTAATTTTTGTATGATTTATTATTCGGATTTTAAGTTTTTAGGGATTCTAGGGTTTTTTTATATTTAATATTTTTTATTTGTTGTTCATGGGTATTGTTCACATGTTACTGTTCACACATTACTATTCACAGAGGTTTTTTCTGAAATTTTTGTATTGTTTAGTGCTATTTTAGAGTCTTAAATATTTACTTGGGTCTCAAATTAATTTTAGGGTTTCATAGGCTGATAAAAGGTTGGATGTCAAATTTTGGGAGACTTAATTTACTTGGAATGAAATTTATTTTGTGAAAGAAGAAAGTTCTTCTCTTGGATTGATATACAACCATGTTTTTTCTTCATTATTGCTGATTTTACTTGTTCGAGGTTCAGGAGAAAGGTAGATTTAATCTCTCACCTTTCCTTCCTGCTTCACTATCTCAAGCCTTTGATGCCCCTTCAAAAAATCCTCTTATTTCTCTCCTTCCGAATTCCCCACAAGATCCATGCCAAGCATGCATTCTACCACTACAGATACTTTTGGAGAAAAGATTTTATACCCAATTTTAGTATAAATAAACTATTGAGGCAGGTATAACAAGGTGCCAAACCAAAACATGTAGGAAATAGAACAAACACTTGCTGCGGAGCATCAATAAAAAACGAGGTGGTCAACCATATGCTTGGCTTGTACATGACTTAAAAACCTGTAAGTGGTATTCCCCATCTGTTGGAGATGATCTCCAAATTAAGGCCTTATTGAGACATCTCACCCATCCAAACCATGCCATTATCTATGGACATGGCTCTTATTTATTTATTTATTTATTATTTTGGGTAAGTTCTGCAGTGCTGGGATTTGAGGATTTCCCAAACAAGAGCTACCAATGATCATATCATATCATATTTCACTTCAGGACAGTAAGGAATCTCATATTATCATGCATTACTATACATCTTATTTGTTACATTTCTAATTTTTTATTATTCTATACATCAAACCATCCCAGAGTATTGGTATTGTATCATATTGATGCTAATATGTTATATAGAGGACAAACAAGTGTCCAGGTATATTAAGGTTTTGCACATGCATATGTGTTTATGTGCATGTATGTATGTAGATAGGTACCCACATGCCGCATGCAAGCACGCTCATAGGTTGTTCACAAAAACAGATTTAACATACTTGAGAAAATATTTCACACATGAGAAAATTGTTCACACATGGTCAATCAAGCAGGTAAAGCATAACCCTAAAGCAGTCAAAAAACTAGATCAGGAGTAAAAGTAATCAAGCATCTGACCAAACCCTCCAGAATCTTTATTCACAAATTTCATCAAGTGGTCGCCAGTTGCCAAATTTGCATCACGGAAATAGTATTCAACCTACAAATAAAGGCAACGCCATGAATTAGACAGATTTCAGAAAATTAGATAGAAAAATAATACCAATCATGTCTGCTAAAAGCTTCAGAAACGATTTAATGACCATATGAAAATACTAGTTAGCCAGTTTTGCTTTAGCCTAATAGCATCTTGTACAAATAAAGGCATGAAACATAAAATAATGTCCAACTGATGAACCGAAACATTGCCCCAACTTAATCGACTGCCCCAAATTTTCAAGAGAATATTCATCTTGGATCTGCGCACTCGAACTGAGGGCTCCCAATGATTTTACTGTTCTTATAATGTTTGGGTGGTTTTTATATCACCCCAAGTTCAAAAGAATTCAAGAATTCAAGAGATACGCAATATAGCTTAGTACAGGTAGGAACAAAGTTAACCATTGCGTAGGAAAAGAATGCAGCAAAATGCCATCCCACATTCCCAAATAGTCTCATTAGGTCAACAAGACCTAGTCCTATAGCTAGAAGCGAGAATATTCCAACTTCCAAATTTTAAATAAGCTGGAGTCTGATTAGTCTTGATTTCAATGCAACAGTACATAATTCTGGTGAATGTATGAGTGGACCTATGATATGCCAATTTCAGAGCAATCACACCTAGATTCAGCATAAATATGATCAAATGACCAAAACAAACTTTAAGCAGTATGAACTAATCAGTTTGATTGATTTGGGGCAAGTATGAGACTCAAAGAACATAACTGTGGTGAATGGGCATGAGGCCTGTATCTTGACGAAAACCTTCAAGTTTCAGAGCACGTATTGGATGAATGTGTGACCACCAAGGTCCAATAAATTTGTGACGTCCAAATGACTGTGAAATATTGCCAAGCTTGGTTTCACCAAAACCAAGGATTTCTTGGTCGATTATATGGGAAAACCGTGGTCAAGAGGCTATACCTATTTTACAAATCACATTTTGAGTTTTTTATCTTTTTTTATTTTTTAAAACCAATTTGGTTTTATGTCAAGAAGGTCAACAACTAAGGCTAGTTTCCTACTTAGGCAACTGATTGAGAAGTTTAGGGTGAAGGGAAAAGACCTCCACATGGTCTTTATTGATTTAGAGAAAGCTTATGATAGAGTACTTCGAGATTTGATTTTTGATTTGGCGGGTGTTGGAAAAGAAAGACGTCTCCAGACACTACATCGACTTGGTGAAGGATATGTACGATGGAGCAGTTACTAGTGTACGAACAACTAGTGGAGAAACGAGTGAGTTTTCAGTGACAATAGATCTACATCAAGGATCAACATTGAGCCCGTACCTCTTTGTCTTAGTTATGGACGACTTAACCAAGCACCCACAGGATGAGGTACCGTGGTGCATGTTGTTCGCAGATGACATAGCTTTGATTGATGTGACCCGAAACGACATCAACACAAAGTTAGAACTTTGGAGGGATGCTCTAGAATCCAAAAGTTTTAAAATTAGTCGGACTAGGACGGAGTATACGGACTGCAAATTTAGTGATAATAAGAGTAGAAACGAGGATGTAATTAATATTGACGGCCAAGAAGTTCAAAAAAGACTGCACTTTCGATATCTTGGGTCGATAATCCAGGAAAATGGAGAGATCAAGGAAGATGTCGCACACAGAATTAGAGGTAGGTGGGCAAAGTGGAGATATGCAACTGGAATTTTATGTGATCGCCGCATACCAATAAGGTTGAAGGGCAAGTTCTATAGGACATCGGTGAGGCCAGCTTTGCTATATGAGGCGGAATGTTGGGCGGACAAAAACAATATACCCATAGAATGAGAGTAGCGGAGAAAAGTACGTTGAGATGGATGAGGGGCAAGACAAAAAGGGTTAGAATTTGCAATGAAACTATTCGAGAGAATTTAGGCGTGGCACCAATAGGCGATAAAATGAGAAAGAGTAGACTTAGGTGGGCTGGCCATGTGTGGCACCGACCAAGTACAACACCTGTTAAGAGGTATGAATTAGTTCAAGTGGAAAGACTGAAAAGGACAAAGGGTAAGCCCAAAAGGAGGTGGTTTGAAGTAATCTGAAAAGATATGGGAACTTATAGCCTCCTTGAAGATATGGCCTTTAATAGAGCAGAATGGAGAATCGGGATTCATGTAGCCAACCCCAATTAATTGGGAAAAGGCTAAAATGATGATGATCTTTCTTTATTTTTTCTTTTTAATAAATCATGCCCAAGTTAACATTTCTTCAAAAAAGCAAAAAAATACGGCCAACTACACCTTCATAATAATCTCTCTATGATTGAAGCAATCACATGGAAGTTACCCCCACTCATATCTAAGCATAAAGCTCTTTAAATAGGACAAACAACAGTTCAAATAAGCAAAATTGTATAACTGAGGTGAAAGATCGCCTAGGGCTATATGGGTCACCCGAAGCTCAAGTTACAACATTCAAAAGATATCCCAACAGGCTCCGCAGTGCATATATGATACTTTGACATATATATATACATGTGCAAGCCCTACAACTAAAGATTTGAGTGGTGGCCAATGGGGCAATATGCCCCACTACCCCAATATGTTGTAACCATCTCCTGCATTGAATGTAGGGCTTCTCAACCAAAAAGGTAGGGAATCCAAAATTGAAGGAAAGAAGGTATTGGAAGGAAATAGAGCAGAGAATGCCTGCAAATAGCAAGTATAACGGTATATATGGGCTTATCTTTTCTTTCTTCTCAAGGTAGTTTGAAATATTAAAATTTGACTAATCAAACAGGCTTCAACCTGAAAATTGAGCTGAATGAAAATTAACAAGGCATCTACGAGTGCCCAGGAATTGTATTCCCAATAAATATAAAAATCCCTTATCAGGTTTATTTTTTTGTCTGAATGGTTGTTATCACTTCATTTCATGCCAGAATCATGATTTAACACTCTTCAAGTAAACATAATAAAACATGATCATCTTGAGTCATTTGAATTTAAGACTTCAATCATTTGTCATTATCCACAAGCTATAAAACTCCTAAAATTAAATTTACTAATTTAGTTCTCTGGCGATCAAAGAGGTTTCAAAAATTTCTCCCAAACACAGAAAAATCCAATTCAAGCACCTCAACAAGAAAACATATGATTTTGTTTTAATCATAAGAAACGTTAGTATGCCTAACAGTCTTAACCTAATATAGTCATAGTAGATTCGTATAGATCTTTCAAATTTTCTCCTAATACAGTAAGAGCATATAGGTATGGAATTCAATTTCACAACAAGGCAGCTCATATGGTAAGAGCCTACCCAGTTTCCACAGTTAAAAATAACAATTCAATGTTAATCGGAATTAATGCAACATAATTGAAGTGGTTTTCTATGTGATGCATATGTTAGAGAGAGGCAGAGAGAGAGAGTACAATTTCTAGTCCTTAGCTGAAATTGCATTAAACAAATTTAATGAACACTGAGACGAAAAAAATCTCAAAATTTGTCAAAAAAAATTAAAAACAAAAGATGATCACTACTAAACAATTTACAAAAATTTGAACAAAATTATACAAGTGATCAACCCTATACCTGCTTAACAACCTTGTTACTAAGTTCTTCAGATATAACCTCCTTACTAGGGTTTGGATCAGGATCAGTAGCCATGCCAGCATGCTCTTGATCTCCATAGCCAAAGTATGGGAAATGGCCATGATGAGCATGAACAGGATGAAAGGGTAAGACTTGCCTGTGATGGACCTGAGGCATTAAATGCCTGGAGCTCGAGCCATGCCAGAATGGACTGGAATTCATGGAAGGAACAAACGCTGGGGCCTCCGCATTCAATTTACTTGCTGGAAAATCACCGGATTTCCGACTTTGGCCGGACTCTTGGCCGGAATCTGGGGTTTCAGGGAGTTCAGTATGCTGTGAAGACATGGCTAGGGTTCAGTTAAATGGCTCTGGAGCCATCTCTCTAGGGTTTTGAGGATAGAATTAGTGTTCTTTAGAGGATCAGAGTATCATGTCCACTAGGATTTTAGAGAGAGAAATTAGGGTTTTCATGGGTTTGGAGCTCGTTCATTTGAGTTCTAGGTTTAGTGTGAGAGAGTACACTCGCACTTCCACTGTTGCAGAGGGAGAGAAAGGGGTATTTATAGAAGGAGAACGAAGAGGGGCCGACCATGACAACTAGCGAGAGAAAACAAGAGAGATATGGAAAATAAGAGAAATTATGAATTTAAATTTGGGGGAGAGGATGGAAATGCCCTTAAAAAGGTCAAACATTGCATCGTTACCCTTTTTCGTAGGAAAATTCATAACTAAGCTACTATGAATGTCATTTACCTACGAACAATTACAACGAGGTTTAAAAAACAAATGATGTAACCACCTGTGGATGTTGATGTCGGTGCACATCAATTTTTTGCTAAAGCATAAGCTTCTATATTAGCTTATCTAAAATAACGAGATAACTCAAAAGAACCACTACTTAAAATGAAAAAGATTTCATCGAAAATGCTGCATAATCTCCAATATAGCTTCATTTCTCCATTTGCCCAAGCAATGTGTGTTCACTCCAATATGTAATGATCTCTGTAATGAGATATGCTCAAATCTTAAAAAAAATTGAGCTACTTTTTAAAAAGGTAGAGAAAGCAGGGTCGCTTGAATTATAGGCTCAGAAAAATATCAAATCTATATAGATCCGGTCTTTTCCTGAGTCCACTAGCAGCGCCAGCTCCAAATCTGTATTTTGACAAAAAAAACGCTTCTAAATTGAATTAAATCTAATGATGAATTATTTTAAAATAAAAATAAAAATAAAATAGATAATTAAATGAAGAAAAACAAACTAAATAAAGCAAAGAAATATATACTTACCTCTACAGACCCGAAACCCCGAGTTTCAGGCTTCGATCATGCCACTATTTTGATTTACACCCTCATCTCATTTTTTGGATGCATTTGCTTGTTGAAATTGGTAGATCTAAGGTTCTTTTGACCTAGATCTAGGGTTATTAAGGCAGGAGAAAAGTTGAGAATTTTAGGTAGGGTCTACTTAGGCTCTTTTTGGGATTGGAGGAGAATTTTTTTAGTTTTCTAAAGGTTTTAGGATCTCCAGAGATTGAGATTTTCTCTAATTTTTTGGAATTTTTTCTAAATTTTTTCTAAATTTTTTAGGAATTTTCTAAGGGTTTTCTTATTTTTGGTATTTTTGGGCTATTTTTCTAATTTCAAGAATTTCTAAGGGATTTATTTGTGATTTCTAGTCTCTTTCTTTTGGCTTATGAAGGGAGTATTTATATAACTCCATTAGTGATTTTTTAAAAAAAAATTTGAAGTTTTTTTTATTTGTTTGGATTTATTTTGAAGTTTTAGCCTTATCTAATTAAAGAAAACGTGTTTACTGCGTCATCAGATGCGTTGACTACATCATCAACCCACATTGACCAGATTGATATTTGTTATATCTTTTTATCCGTAGGTCCGATTCAAGCAATTATTGAACCGTTGGAAAGATCTCGGGCTCTACTTCAAGTTGAAATAAGTTTGGGAAGTTTTGGGTTACTTAAATTGGGTTTAAGTTGCCTATGGTCTATTAGGGTTTGTATGGTCATTTAGGACCAGAATCGAGGTTTTTAAGAGTTTCGTTAGCCAGAATTTCGAAGGGGTGTCTACAGTTGCCCCTCTTTGTTATTCACTTGGGGCACCAGGTCAATGACAAAGAAGTAGACACCTGAGACATGATAGGAAGGAAAATATTTTTTGAGGGATTATTATTTTGAATGACCAGTACCCTTTGGGTAGGTGGTAAGTCGATGGATATTTTTGATCCGTAAGACATCGAACTGGCACTGCTATCTTTGATTCAGTGCGGTTGAAAGGTCTCCGACAGTCGGGATCCGAAGTGACAATCAACAGAAACCGTGCCATCTTTGAGCCAGTGACATTCCTTATTGTAGTCACTTCAATGCTACCTGGGAAGTTGTCAGTGTAGTCATCTTCGACTTTAGACCTTTTTATCGGGGTTTGATTTTCCAATCGAATGGGATTTTGATTTAGATGAAATGATGGGATGATGTATTTCTGGCTAATTGAACTTCTTGTTCGCCTTTGATTCTGATTATTGGGGTCCACAAGTTCAGGCTTTTTGGTATGGGAACCTATGGGTTGGTCTTTGTTTTCCTAAGGCTTTGCAAGCATGGCAATCCAGGATTTGGTGGTGGCAGATGCATCATATCCAAGCCTCCATGAAACTCCTTCGTTTTTTAAAAACATTTTAGAAAGTTTTGAAGATAGATTGAATTTTGAAACGGAAACAGAGTTTCGGGCTACATTTTAACCAAAGAAATTAAGGTTTTTGAAAACTCACGAAACACATTAGGGAAATTTTGAAGATGGATGAGAAATCTTGAAAAACAAGTTTTGGTAAGCAGTTTAGGCTCATGCTACTATGGAGCTATCTCTTCTTCTTCTTCTTCTTCCTCTTTTTTTTTTTTTAATGAGCTTGTCGAGCCTCTACTTGGGACTTTCAAGACGAGAAATCACTAAGTACTTCCTCATCTTCCAATCTTGGCTTTTATGTCACAATTCAAAGAAATTTTTTTTTGTTTTTTCGAGCAAACTGGTACCTTGGATAATATGAAATGTGCCTCAGAGTGCTCAAAATATCCTTGGACTTTCAATTTTGTTCCTCCACTACCATTCTTTTGAAGTTCAGATAGTCGAGCCTCTTCAATTTTTACTTTGACTAATGCATTCCTTTGCTTTCTGACGCCATTTTGACTTGAGAAGAGAAGAATTTCTAGAGATTTTGGAGAAGAGACGAAAAGATAGAGAAGTTCTATTTTTCTATCGCCTTGGGGTCCTTTCGGGTGTTCAGCCCGGTAGCTTTTTTTCTAACGCTCGGGGTTCCTTTCGGATTTTTAGCTCGGTAGAATTTTTTTTTTTTCCTCTCTGTCACTAGGGTCCCTTTTGGGTGTTCAGCCCAGTGGCCCTTTTTCCAACACTCGAGATTCTTTTTCGATTTTTATCTTGGAGGATTTTTTTTCTTTTCTTTTCTTTTGAAGAAGATGGAAACAGAGGAGGAGGAGAAGAGTTGGTGACATTTTTTTCCTTCTTTTGGCACTTCGTCCTAAACAAAACAAATAAGAATTCTATCATCTTTCCTTCTTCCTAATGCCAGGGAGGTCCTAGTCTTGGTTATCTTTCGATTTTCCTAGTCCTAGTTGGTATCTAATACTTCCTTGACAAAGGTTGTCGAATCTTTATAGAATATTTCTTCCTTGAACTGCTTTACTCGAGCTTTGATTTTTAGACTCAGAGTCACTCCGAGTATCCTAATCCTTCAATCTCTTGTTGGGTTGGCTAAGCTCATCTTTTTTCCCCCTTTTTTTTTTTTTCAACTCCTTAGGTTGTCAATACCATAGAGTAGAATGCTTAAGCAGAGCATGGATGCCCCACTTGACTTATTTGAAAGGGAGAAATAAGTGATCACCACAAGCCTTTTCGATAATCTTTTTCAGTTGCAACTTCATGTTGCTCTTGACGAGCACATCGCCTCAAGGCGTTTTGGGAGTCCTCATATAAGGCGTGAGCCTCACCTATTGCCCATGCGTTATTTTCATCATCAAGTGAGGGTACCCTTATCAAGTGGTTTGATAGGGTTGCCCCTATAGGGTCTGCTCCATTTGATGAGACAATCAATATCTTGGATGAGACCGCCTCCACAGTATTTTCATAAAATGGGGTGATCCCTATCAAACTGGTGGATAGAATTGCCTCTGTTGGATCTTCTTCTTTTATTTGAATGAGGGGTGCCCCAAGTAGTGGAATCATGCCCTTGCCCCTATCATTTTCTTTGAATCCTTTCTCTTCAGGAAATAATATGATTTTATCTTTAATGTTTGGTTCTTCATCCCATATAGGTGGGTTATTCAGAAAATTCTGTGAAAGTGGCCCAGGCGGTCCCCTTAGAATTTCTAGGGGTTTGATTTATTTTAACTCTTGCAGAGGTTTTGGATTGAGTGACATGGAAGAAGCATGTATGGGATCCCTATAAACTTGACATTTAGGGCGTTTCTTCACATATTTCCAACTGTCTTCAGCCATAGTAGTCTAGTAGGATCCTTATCTTCTGACTTTTATGAGCTAGGAGTGTTGTCTCTGAATGTCTGCTTTCTTTGTGTAGTTCTTTGAGCACTGTGTTGACCTCTGGTTGGTCAATACACCTTAGGAGGATTCCTTCAAAGGACTTCTTGTAGAGGATGTCGTCTTAAATCAAGCAGTTGATTGAGAAGCTTCTTAAGGCATCCATGTCTCTCTTTGAGGCTCCGTCGGGATACATTCCATCTTTGAGTAAGGCTGATACATCATGATATCAGGCCTTAGCTTTGACTATCTGGTTGGCCCCGAGGGAGAACATTTCTTCTTCCCTCTCTGATTCTTGATCTTCTTCTTCTGACTCCATCTTGGGAGGAGAAAGATTAATTTTGTGTCTAATATAGATTTTGTGTCGAATATAGAATGGTTGGACACTCATTTGGGGAGGAATGTTCCCCATTAATGCGAGAGTGGCCAAGGTATCGGTGAACCGATTGTTTTTTCGAGTCACATGTTGAAAGGTTACTCTTTTGAAGCACTTTGACAACTTTGAAACTGAGTCCTGGTAGAGTTGGAGCTTTTTGTCTTTAATCTTTCATTCTCCGTTCACTTGATTTATTACAAGCAAATAATCTCCCATGACCCGTAATTGTTCAATTTGGAGTTCACAGGCGTTCTCGAGACCAGATATTAAGGCTTCATATTCTGCAACATTGCTTGTGCAGGAAAAATTGAGCCTTATAGCGATTGGAAACATTATTTTCTCTGGAGAGCATACGATGACTCTGATACCAGTGACATATTCATTCCTAGCCCCATCAAAGTATAACTCCCAAGTGGGATCCTCAATGACAAAGAGGTCCTCATTAGGGAAATCCGTTTTGATGGGGACGCAGTCATGTAAGACATGTTCAGCTAAATGATCGGAAATTGCTTGCCCCTTGACTGATTTTTGAGTAACATATTCGATGTCAAATTCACTTAAGAGCATTCTCCATTTGACTAATCGTCCATGTAGAATATGTCTTTCTAGCAGGTACTTGAGTGGATCCATCTTGGATATCAACTTGATGGAATGAGACAACACATAAGGCCTTAACTTTTGAGTTGCCCACACTAAGGTTAGACAATGTTTTTCCACATCCGAGTCTCGTATTTCATAGTCGACCATTGTCTTACTGATGTAGTAGATGATTTTCTTTTTTCCTTGGTCATTATATTGGCCTAACATCGCCCCCATAGTCTTATCTGTCATAGCAAGGTAAATGAATAAAGGTTTATTGGAATCAGGTGGACTCAAGATCGGTGGATGAGAAGGTACTCCCTTATATGATCGAAGGCTTTTTTATATGTCTCATCTTAGATAAATGATTGAATGGACCGCATTTTTCAGCTAATTGGGATATAAATCTCCGGATAGCCTGCATTCTACCTTGCAACCAATGAATTTATCTAATATTCTTTGGAGGTGGCATTTATGAGATAGCCTTAATTTTCATTGAGTCCACTTCTATTCCTCTTTGGCTCACAATGAAGCCAAGTAGCTTGCCAGACTCAACACTGAAGGCACACTTCTAAGGATTCGACTTTAATTGATGCTCTCGAAGTCAGTCAAATACTCTTTTCAAATTGGGAAGAAGGGTATCCCGAGTTTTGGATTTGACGAGGATGTCATCCACATAGTCTTCCATAATGTCATGCATCAAGTCATGAAATATAGCAGCCATAGCTCTTTGGTAGGTTGCCCCAGCATTTTTAAGACTGAAAGACATGACTCTATCGCAGTATGTCCTCCATTGCATGATGAAGGAAGTCTTTTTTGGGTCTTCTTTCGCCATGAGGATTTGATTGTAGCCAGAGAAACCATCCATGAAAAATAGCATTTGGTGTCCAACAGTGTTGTCAACTAGGGCATCTATATTTGAAAGAGGAAAGTCATCCTTAGAACATGCTTTGTTCAGGTCCCTATAGTCGATACAAACTCTGATTCTCCCATCTTTCTTAGGTACTACAATGATATTGGCTAACCAATCCGGATAGTCCAAAGGTAAGATGAACTTTGCCTTTAAAAGTTTGTCAATTTCTTCTTTTATCTTCAACTCCAAGTGAGGCTTTTGTCGATGTAATTTATGTTTGATGGCTCCTACCGCTTTATGGAGTACAAGATGGTGTCGTACCAATTCGGGATTTAAGCCAGACATATCTTCATAGGACCAGGCAAATATATCAATGTATTCTTTTAAGATGGAGATCATCTTGTCTTGTTCTTCTGGTGACAGAGAGCTTCAAATTCTTGTGATCTTTAGATCTTTCTCAATTCCTAGATTAATGTCTAAGGTCTCCTTGACAATAGCAATAAGACTACCATCGAATCTTGTCTTAAACTGCTCAGCTTGAAACATGAGTTCCTCAGTGGAAGGTTCTTCATCTGCCTTGAAATTTTCATCAAGAGGTGTGTCTTCATTTGTTTCATTTCATTTTCTTCCTTGACTTCGTTCAAATTTTCACTGGATCTATCAAAGGTCTTGACTGCATTTTCTACAATTTGAAAGGTAATGGTGTTAGAGAGGCTTCGCACAAGATGCTTGTTTAGGCATCCTGCGCCAACCCCTTTTCTTGGCACATGGACTTGAAAGTGTCGTTGTATCCCCTTGATGGATTCAATAGATAAGGGAGTAATGCTCCAATTTTCAGTAATTGCCCTAGTGTGCTTGGGAGCCGAGGAGGTGGTAGCCACAATATGGGCTCCAAGTGTAGGCCAAGACAATTGTTGTTCTAACAACTATTCTTCTAGAGGAATTTCAATTATGATCTTCAGTTTTGAAAGAAATTCAGTCTTTTGGTGGTCAAGACCTTTAATTCCTCCAAGAATAAAACTTGGATACTAAGAAGATTTGAGTTTACATTGAAGTTTAGAAAGTGTGCAACCCAACCCTCTTCGATCGTCGGTGTCTCCTTTAGCATGAGGGGAATGAGTAATTGCCTCAGCAGCACCTTGCCCATTTTTTTCAAGGCCAGAGCCGGGGTAGTACCCCTGAGCCAATAACATATTCCATGCTATGGACGAACTGAAATCGTAATGACTGTAATAAATTTTCAATTTCTCAGACACTTCATGCGTTTCATGGATCATAACACAATTTTCCTTATATGTTAGAAGTGAGATCTCTTGAATTTTCAAGTTTTCAGAGAGTTTCTCTTTCACTGCTTTGACTACATCTGAACATACGCAAGCCATTCCTTCAATAGTTGGGACCTTCAGGCATTGGTGCAAAGTGGAGGCCACAACAAGATTTTCATGTAGACATGGCTTGCCAATGAGTAGATTGAAAGAAGGTTCAATATCAATGACATAAAACCTCACTATTTGGACCACCGGCTCAATCTTAAGAGTGAGAGGGATGATCCCTAAGGTTTTTCTTTGAGCCCCATCATAGGTTGCAATTGAGATGTTTGAGGCCTCAGGGTTTGTTTGTGATAACCCTACTCTTAGAATAGTTTTTAAGGGACAGATGTTCAAAGATGCCCCATTGTCAACCATTACTTTCTTGATTTCATAACGACTCATGAAAACAGTGATATAAAGTGGATGAGTGTGAAAACGATTGAACCCCAGATGTATGTCATTATGAGTAAATGTAATGGGGGTCAGTGCCGTTAAAAGATTGATCATGTTGCTTAGCTCTTTGGGTTTAGTAAGGGCAGTAAACTCAATATTTGAGTTTTGAGTTATCACGAACTCCAGGCATGACTAGAAATATTATGTAACAAAAATCTTCTCTTTTTTTTTTTCTTTTTTTTAGTCTTTTTTTTTTAGCTATTTAAAAAAAACAAGATCAAGATGCGCCTAAAAAGAAAAAAAAAATATATTTTTATTTTTTATTTTTTAAAAAAGATGATGTCAAGAAAATTATAAACTATACAGATAAGGTTTGACAACAAAATATAAGAAGAAAAAAAATGAGATCTATTTCTAATCTAAATAGATAAAGTAGAGAAGGCCTAGAGCTATCTTCTTTTTTTTTTTTAAAAAAAATATATTTCATCAAGAGATAAAGATGCTTTTTTTTTTAAAGAGATAAAGATGCTTCGAAAATATATATTCTAAAAACATAAAGATGCACTTAAAAAAGATAAAATATGATCTAAAGAAGATAAAATATGATCTAAAGATGATAAATATGAATAAAAGAAGATATGAAAAATATGATAAAGATTATATAGATGATATCAAGATGAATCTATAGATGTTCTAAATGATAAAGATGATCTAAAGATAAAGATGAGATCTAAAAAAAGACTATCTAAAAAAGATAAAGTTGATCTAAAGA
>NW_006500355.1:1656233-1667255 GCF_000471905.2 Amborella trichopoda | reverse complement strand
AGTGAGAGAGAGAGAGAGAGAGAAAGAGAGAGAGAGAGATTACTAGTCTTTTTCATTACTTTATTCATTACTGATAGAAAAGAGAATGATACTTACTTCTTCAATTAACAACATTAAGACAAACAATAGTTTCCTGAAAAATGTAAATAAAAAAAGGAAAAACAAGTTTTTTTTTTTAAATGGCCCTTTATATCCTTCAAAAGTCTTTTTCATTACTTTATTCATTAGTGATACAAAAAGGAAAAGAGAATGAGACTTATTTCTTCAATTAACAAGATTTAGACAAAGAATAATTTCATGTCAAATGTAAATGAAAAAAAGAAAAGAAAAAGTTTCTTTAGAGTCGAGGCTCTAAACAATCAAATTAGCGCCCACATCAAAAATTTCACTAGAAGATGTTGTTTTGATGCCCAAATATCCTCAAATTAACCATCTTGACATCAAGATATATGGAAATGAAAAAAAAAAAGATTTCAAGTTTTGGAAATAGTGCATCTTGTAACGTATTTTTGGACCACCAATTTTTAAGTTTCATAGATCTGCTCGATTTACACTATTTTTGAAGATTTAAATTTTATAACTAAAGATGGAAATATATTTTAAGGATATAACAAAGATTTTCAGTATTGAAACCACAATTCTCGACAGTATTTAAAGATGCACATTACTTTGATTGTTTGGAGCTTCGGCTCTACATAAACTGCACCCAAAAGAAAAACCAGTTTTTTTTAAATGGGCTTTTATATCCTTCAAAAGAAAACCCATAATGGAGAAGCATATGGCTCTTAAATAACTGATAGTTGGAGAAAAATATAAAATGGGGGAGACTATCTGAGTAAAACAATACTACATGTACCTTTGCACGTAACGTCCACGACTTCATTCTCACTAGGTCACAAGTTAATTACAAATATGAGATTGTCTCCAAAAAGACCATCTACCTTTTGTACAAGGAGGTTACAATCATTATTGTTTCTTAGATTTCAAAATTGCCGGTAGTAAGAGTGTCATTGATGAGACACAAAGTTCCAACAAAAAAAAAATTTCTTGGATTTTGTGGCTCGCCCCAAGCCATCCAATTTGACATCTAATGAGTGGAAATAGTTGTGACCTCCTTCTACAAAAGGTAAAAAGTTTTTTTGTAGACAATCCCTCCAAATATATAGATATAAGTAAGAGGAAAGAGAGTAAAAAAGCTTAACAGGAAAGAGAGTAAAAAAGCTTTGTCGTACCTGTAGTTGTGCGAGCTGCTCGTAACCCACAATGATTTCATCCACCAAAACCTGAAACATTTTTGGAGTCATTTCTTTTAGGTTTTATCAAATTTCGAAAAGTGACAAGAATAACCATATAGATTCCAAGAAAATTGTGAGCTTAAACAATCTCTTTCCCCCCCTCTCTCTCTCAAAACTAAATATGGGTCGGACCCAATGCTTTAAAACCAGAACCAGGATCGGGATTCACTAGGGTCCCAAGTCAGAGTCAAGGAGGTTGTCTAGGCCGAGTCTCAATGAGACTGGGCCTATTATATGGCTAACAAGCCTTGTAAGGGCTGAAATCTTACAACTCTCTTCCGAGATATTTCCATGGGACTCACCAGGGTTCTCAACCAAGTTAACACAGGCAAGTCCTGATTGACTCATTGAGTTTTTAAACATTTGTTAGGCTAGATCACGAAATTTAAGCGTTTATTCTGAATACCTTTTGTGAACAATACCTGAAAGAGGATTACAAGCTGTTCGCCAACTTTTTTGAGCAATCTTCGCAATGAATACTCACACAAATGGTGAGGAGATTTATTAAACCAGTCTTTTCCATACTCATAAAGATAAGGCTTGGTCAATGGAACAAAGACCAAGCTAGCAATTATATAGTAGCTGGGCAACTTATCATACTCATGAACATGAACTAATGCTTTTACCTACAAATCCCCAAAGGCTTTAGTTATGTATGAGAGAGAGAGAGAGAGAGAACATCTGAAAAGCTTCAGTTGTGTGTGTGTGAGAGAGAGAGCACATCTAGAAGCAGAGTTTCAAACAAACTACAACATGGAGTTCAAGAAGTAGACTCACAGGATGAACTACAACACTGAATTCAAGCTCTTGACCACCTCTATTTTTGCGGTTTTGTTCGCTTTTTTCATGGAGACCAAATGCTCAAATGTTATCCACTCTCTATTCCGGAAAGGCACTGCATTATCAGATAACGAGCAATATAATATGCCCAAGTCCCTAAAAATATAAGTTGCATTGCAATATTAATTTGACATTCATAGATAATTAAGTAAAATACTTCCTATTTAAAAGACTAAGTTTCAGTGCCCAGGCAAAGGATTGTCACCATATCATGTTTATAAGTTTATCCTACCAAAATATAGTTATTGATAAGAAATTATAGAGCCCATTAAAGCAAGTTATTGAAATGTTTAAGGGATTTCAACCTTAACACCCTCCAAATCCAATAGTTCAAGGCCACAATTGTTGGGAGCAAGAGCGGAGGATCATCCCTTGCCCAAAGTTCCCCAACTCGGAAGCCCACGAGATCCAGTGTCTAAGAGTTTCCTAGGTGCACCCCTAGAATATATAATGAGACCAATTACCTTTGGAACAAGGTCGTCACAATTAATTAATCTTGACCATAGATGTGAAATTGGGTGGCTGCATTTATTTCATTGACCAAGCTTAAAGTTCAAAAGATTTTCTCGAACTTTGTGACACATCCCTGCTATCATATTCCTCCGAAGTTGACATTTTGACTCTACCTCAACAGATCTATTTCCTCCAAATACAAGACATCAATCTCTACCTTGGCTTGAATTCTGTTGAGCCACCCTGAAGATATCTTCCTCCCCGTACCTCCATAAAGGTACGCGACTGCATCCCCACCTGCCATGGGGTGCTTCCCTCACTCTCAACAATGACTGACATTAAACAAGTCCAAGCAAAGCTTGAACTTCTCCGTAGTGACCGGCATTGTAAGAATATCTGTAGGGTTGTCATTCGTATGACTTTTTTCTGGTGAATGATCCCTGATCTTGTGATATCTCACATCAATGTGTTTTGTCCTTGTATGAAACATTTGATTCTTTACAAGATTTATGACACTCTGACTATCACAATGTAGCACAATACCTTCTTGTTCTACCCCCAACTCACGAGCCAAACCAGTCGACCAGATCGCCTCCTTTGCAACCTCAACTGCTGTCATGTACTCTGCCTCTGTCGTAGACAAGGTAATCGTGTGTTGAAGCATTGCCTTCCATGAAATAAGTCCGCATGTTAGTATGAAGACATACCTTGTAGTAGACCTCCGCTTGTCTAAATCACCAGCATTGTCGGAATCGACATATCCCATCAGTTCTATAGAGATTCTCTTCCTGCTGAACATAATTCCGAGATTTGCCGTCCCACTCAGACATCTGAAAATCCACTTGATTGCATTTCAATGCTCCCTACCAGGATTACTCATGTATCGACTAAAAACACTGACAGCATGAGATAAATCTGACATGCTATAAATCATAGCATACATGAGGCTTCCGACTGCGCTAGCATAGGCCACCAGAGACATTTGCTCTATCTCCTCATTCGTAATGGGACACTTTCATTTAGATAACTTAAAATGACTCGCCAGTGGAGTGGTAACTGACTTGGCCTTTTTCATGTTGAAACACTCAGACACCTTTTCAACATACCTTTTCTGAGTTATCTAGAGTTTACCTGCACTTCTATCTCTATAAATCTCCATACCAAGAATCCTATTTGCAGCCCCTAGATCTTTCATATCAAACTCAGAACTTAACATAGACTTGAGAGAGGTTATGTCATATGCATTCTTGGCAACGATGAACATGTCATCAACATAAAGTATCAAGAGAATAATGAAATATCATCAAGAACTTTAAAATAAATACAACAATCATACTCACTTCTTGAATAGCCAATCCGTACTATGAAAGAGTCGAAGAACTTGTACCACTGCCTGAGAGATTGCTTAAGACCATAAAACTATCTATTGAGCAAGCAAACTTGATCTTCCTTTCCATCACCTTGAAGCCTTCAGGTTGCTCCATAAATATTTGTTCTTCCAAATCACCATGAGGAAACGATGTCTTCACATCAAGCTGTTCTAGCTCCAAATAAAACATGGCTACTAAAGCAAATAATAACCTTATTGAAGTGTGCTTGACAACCAGAAAGAATATTTCATTGTAATCCACTCCCTCCTTCTGAGCGTAGCCTTTTGCTACGAGTCTAGTCTTGAATTTCTCACATTCCTTTTCTGTTGCTGCCTTTTTCTTCCGAAAGATCAATTTGCACCCAATCACTTTCCTTCCCTTGGGCCTCTTGACAAGCTTCCAAGTCTTGTTCTTTTTTAGGGACTTCATCTCCTCCATCATGGCTGTCATCCATTTATCATTCTATGCATCACTTAGAGCTTCTTTGAAAGAGTCGATTTTTCCAGTACTAACAGTTAAAGCAAATGCTACCATGTCCTCAAAGTCGTATCTCACATGGGCTTTGTGAAAATGTTTCTTTCTACCTTTTATCAAATTGTAGGGTCCACCATGTAGTTACTGCTGTTCTGGTATGCTACTAGATGATTCTTCCTCTTCCGGTATTTCAGACTCTTCTAACTTCACATGGACTATCGATCTTTCTCCATCACTTTCATCTACTTGCACTTTGTCATCTTGCATGCTGATTGACTTCACCATGCGAGATTCATCAAATACAACATCCCTACTAAGCACAACCTTATGTGAAGTAGGATCCCAAAGCTTGAATCACTTCACTCCTTTCTCAAAAGCGAAAAAGATGCACTGCTTAGACTTAGAGTCTAATTTGGAACGTTGCCCACTCTGCACATAGACATAGGTTGGACATCCGAAGATTCTCAGCATAGAATAATCTACCGGCTTTCCTGTCCATACCTCCTCTCGAATTTTGCAATCAATCGCTGTAGATGGTGACCTGTTAAAGATGAAACAGGTCATGTTAACTGTTCTGGCCATAAACTTTTCTTCAAATATGTATTCAATCTCATACTGCGAGCTCTTTCCAGAAGAGTCTTGTTAATCTTCTCAGCCACACCATTTTGTTGAGAAGTTTCTGATGTAGTAAAGTGACGTACAATCCCCTCTTCTTTACAAAATTCTTGATATTCTCTAGACTTGTACTCCCCTCCATTATCTGATGTCAAGTATTTCAGTTTTTTTTCTGTTTTCCTTTCTACCTCTGCTTTCCATTGTTTAAATTTCGTGAATGCTTCACTTTTGTGTTTCATGAGGTAAACCTAGACATTTTTTGAGTAATCGTCAATGAAGGTAATGAAGATTTTGCCCCACCCTTGGATTTGATTGGTGAAAGCCCCGTACATCAGTGTGTACATAGCCTAGTATATCCTTGCTCGTATGATTTGTAGTTTTGAACCTAATCTTGCACTATTTACAGAAAACACAATACTTACAGAAATCCAGTTTACAGGCTCTAAAACCTTTCAACAAAATTTTTTTTATGAAGTTCTGTCATACCTCGTTCACTCATATGCCCTAAACACATATGCCATAGATTTGTATTATCTGTGCTGGACTTAACATTTGTGGTTACAAAAGCTCCACTTGTAACTGCATTCCTTATCAACCTGTATAGGTTCCCAATCATCTGACCTTTCATGACAACCATAGATCCCTTACTAACTTTGAGGACTCCATCTGTTGCTGTATACTTGCAATCATTCAAATCAAGAGCCCTCAGAGATAGTAAGGTTTTCTTTTATTGTGGGACATGCCTCACATTTGATAAGGTTCGTACTATCCTATCAAACATCTTGATTTTGATAGTTCTTATTCTAATGGTCTTACATTCCTCATCATTCCCCATTAGAACAAACCCCCCACTATATGATTTGTAAGTTCGAACTAGTTTTTATTTGGACACATATTAAAGAACATCCAGAATCTAAAATCCAAGAATCAGTAAATTGATTCTTACCTGAAGATAAAGAGAAAAGACCTTCATCATCTCCGTTAGAGCTATTGGCCATGCTAACTTCATTAGATGCTTGTCCTATTTCTATCGTCTTTATATCCTCCTTTCTTTTCGTGCGATCTCTCTTCATATGACCTTCATTTTTGCAGTAATAGCAAATAAACTTACCCTTCCCTTTCGATTTTGATCGACTTCTGCTTTCATACCTCCTTTGATTTGATCTGCTCCTTTCATGATTCTCTTTGTATTTTTCAAATAAACTTTCTCCTTGAGATTTAATACCACTAGTCTTCTTCCTTGTCTCGTTTGACATAAGAGTAGTAGTGACTTCGTCCGTCTCAAGAGTTTCCTTCCCGTACAGTAGAGTTGTAACCAGGTGATCGAATGATCCTGGAAGTGAAGCCAACAGAAGTAGGGCTTTGTCCTCATCCTCGATTTCGACCTCAAGGCTTGCTAGCTGGCTTATGATCTGGTTGAACTTGCTGAGACGTTCAAGCAGATTCGTACATTCTTTTATCTGAAGAGAATACAACTGCTTCTTCAATAACAACTTGTTCGTCAAAAATTTCGTCATGTAGATACTCTTGAGTTTTGTCCAAACCTCCAGAACAATTTTACGTCCACCACATAACGCAAGGCGTCATTTGATAGATTCAGACGAATCACGTTTATCGCCTTTTCCTCCGTCTCTTGCCACTCTTCATCGTCTATCTTTGTTGGTTTTTTCGATTTCCCTAGCAAAGCCATAGCCAGACCTTGTTGTATTAGAAGATCCTTCACCTTTCGTTGCTCTTTTCATTGAACCTCTCAATGTCATACTTGACGCTTGAGCCCTTTCCTATCATCGTGGTAGCAAACCCTAGAACGTGGACTAACCTTTTAGGCTTTGATACCAATTTGTAGAAACGAAAAGCTATTCATGAAAATAAGAAAGAAGAAACAAATACAAAAGAAAGAGACAACCAACCACAACGTAAAGATATACGTGGTTTGGCAACGTGCCAACGTCCACGGTAGATGAGAGCTTCTTTACTTACAATGTAGAATAGGGTTACAATCGCTCTCTTCTTCACGCATATCTGTTTCTCTAATTACAAAGATATATGTGTTTTTCCCTTAACCCCTGATGAACCCTCAATCGCAACAATATATATCGAGTCCCAGATAGATGGAATAAATTATCGAAATACCCTTGTCAGGCCTTTGGCCCTCTGAGCTTTTAACGGCCCTCCAGAGTTGTCCTTTTGACTCTATCTTGACGGATCTATTTCCTCATAATACAAGACATCAATCCTCAACAGGTTTGTCCTAGTGGAAGCTTCAAATGAAATTACACAGAGATGCATCACTATCAGCTAATTGCACGTCACTCTATTTGAGTCAAAAACTGGTGACTGGTTAGTTAGACTTCCTAGGTCAATCCAATATTCCAGCTACTTGATAACTAGCTCATTTAAACAAGCGAATTTGATGACATTAGCATATATCAAGATGTTATGTGAAATGTCTGACACTACAATGCATTCAATCACAACACCCCAAAACATACGGTAGGTTCCACAAGTGAGTTATGTTTTGCCGCCGACAAGATCAAACTATAGGCTCTGCAGATAGGTTTTAGAAACAATAGACAAGAAATATTCATGGTAAAGTTCAGAAAACACATCATGGGAAACAGTGGATAGGCTGGGGGCACAACATCATCATGTGATCTCTCTCCCTCAATCTCAATACCAGTTTAGCATGTGCATTCCTTCTATTGATGATAATTGTATTGTATTCATGAAACAATTCATGCATGTGTGCATTCACTCATGACAAGATATGCACATAAGCTCAACGCCATAAAGCTTTTTGAAGCAATATTCTACCATGATCTTGGCTTCCTGGAATTCCTTCAGCTAAGAACTGGGTGGCCCCTTTTTGTCGCTCGTATCACACACTTTGGGTGAGACGGGCTGCAAAGAAATAGACACATGTGGCACTGAGTTGGATAAGTTTAAAGTTGAACAAAATGATTTCGAAGCAAAGTGATATACTTGAATCTCTAACAGCAGCCGGCCAGTGGCGCCGATGGTCTTCGGGACCTGGGGGTGAGCTTAACCCATCCGTTGGGATGACTACTTAGAGCTTCATTTGTAGAAGAGCATAGGTTGTGGTGCCATGTCTCAAAGAAAAACATAGTCTTCAGTGTTTTGAAACATAGTTTGAAAGTGTTTTAGTAGATGAAGCCGAGAATTCTTGGTTGAGTGAATAGCAAGTTGCCTTTCATTACAATGTTCCACATGGTTACAAGCTGTCAACTGGGCTGATTGGGATTGTCGATTTTTCAAGTCAGAGTTTTGAAGGGTCAAGGCATTTTAAGCTCAGGGTGGTTTTGTGGGGAGTATCTAAGGCTTGGGATTTCATTTTTGCAACACCTATCTATCCTTGGCATTCCCTTTAGAATTGATCAATCTTTGGTGTGCCTTAAATATCACTACCAGACGTAGATTTGACTCCTTTGTTTTAGAAAATTATTTTTTATTCAAAATTTTCAAAGAAAGGTGGGAACTTTGAAAAAGAAGAAAACACACCCTAGATCTGGGTCATGATTTTAAAAAGAAAATTATTATTTTTTGAAAATCGACAAGAAACAACAAATAAAAGGCAAGATTTTTTTTTGTGAGAAAATAAAATATTTCAAAAAAAAGTCTCAAAAAGTAAGTAAAAATCCTAATTTAAAGGTGATAAAGTGGAATTTCCCATGGTGCGATTTCTATTATGCATTAGGGGCTTTCCATATTTGGGTGGGGAGCCCAAGGGCTTATTTGGATTTTTTTTTTTAAAAAAAATTATCCCATACCCTTTGAGGGTGTAACAACCTTCCAAAAATTTCTTTTAGCACCATTGGGAGCCAGCCAGCCTCTTGTAACCGACCAGTCTGAACTAGAAGGTGCAAAACATCCTATTACGCGCAAGGGTTAACAGATGTTACACACGCGTATTTCAATGAAGCTTTTGTTGTTCAAATTTTGGTGTTTTCTTGCATATAATGGGGTGCATGTGCTTTCTCATTTTCACATGGTTTTGGTGATGTAAAACAATATTTCTTAACGAGACCATGTTTAAGACATCTGAAACCATCATCCTGATAAATTCCAAGAAAGTTGGGTGTAAGAAAAAGGAGCGAAACACGGAGTTATGCAAACGTAACTGGCATTAACGCAAGCAAGACGTTCTTTAAAAAAATCTAAGAACATTACTAGCAAGCAGGCGAAAAAGTTAGTTACACTAGCGTAAAGACTTTAAACGCTGATCGAATTTGTATTTGCTTGCATACAATGATGTGTATGTGCTTACTCATTTTTATAATATTCATCAATGGGACCATGTTAAGATTCCAAAACCAAATGATGTGCATGTGCTTTGTTACTCAAAAAAAAATAAAAATGATGTCCATGTACTTTCCCACTTTCACATTCACATGGTTTTGGTTATGTATCATAACCAATGAGACCATGTTAAGATTCCAAGCCCAACCTATAGAAAAGGCTTCTTGGAAATTGGGTGCAAGGAAGGAAAGGGAGAGGTAAAGAGAAAGGGAAAATATAGAAGGATACCATTTACCTTTGATATAATGTGGTCACATTAATCTTGACCATAAAATGTGAAATTGGTTGGCTACAAGTATTCCATTGACCATGCTCAAACTTCAAAGAAACCACCTTGTATCAAAAGTAAATGGTCTCATTTAAAGGTAATAATGGACCCGGATCCATCCCATACCCAACGGGTATACCCGATACGTGTACGGGTAGGGGATCCAAGTTTTGGATCCATGGGTAAGGTCCGGGTCCAATAAAGGATACCCGGATAGTCTCGGGTCCAGGTACGGGTCCTACTATACCCGACGTAGTGGGTACTTGGACACGAATTTTTAGTTTACCCAAAGGCCAAAACCCCAATTCTAAAATCGTATCGATACTTTTCATTTTCCTCTAGTTCCCCAAACGGCCAAACCCCAACTCCATCGATACAAGGGTATTTTTGTCAAAAGATGATGATTTTTTGACTTTGGGTTATTTGCTAGAAAAGTGTGTTAGAAAAAAAAAAAAAAAAAAAAAGTGGTTGGAAGTAGGTTGTCTCGAAAGTCCAAAATTAGAGATATATGCAATTTTCCCTATAAACTAGTTGCTTGCTACAAACGTGCGTTACGCATGTGTAAACAAATGTGACGCTCCAAGGCGCGGCTTTAGATACGAATGTAATTCTCCATTCGCATAATAATTTGTTACGCTGCCTGGATTTTCAAGAAAGAAAAAGTTCACAAAGAGCCTCTAAACAATCCAAAAATTAGAGCGTATCTCAAAATTTTCGTTAGAAGATGTTGTTCAATAGAAGATGTTGTTTTAATGCGTAAATATTCTCAAATTGATCATCTTGATACATGGAGAGGAGAAAAAAATATATTTCAAGTTTTAAAAATAGTGCATTTTGTAATACATTTTTTTACTGTTAACTTTCAAGATTTTCAAGTTTTTATAGATCTGCTCGATCTACACTATTTTTTAACTTTGAAATTTTATAATTAGTAATGAAAATATATTTTAAAGCCATCACAAAATTTTTCAGTATTAAAAGCACATTTCTCGACACTATTTGAAGGTGCACTTTACTTTGCTTGTTTAGAGCCTCGGCTCTATACAAACCCTACCCTTTGATCAATGGGTGATGCCTCAATCGCTTCTATAGTAACAAACTAGCACACACGTTTTTTTTTGTTTTTTCTGGTTCTTCGCACCTTTTTTTTTTTGGAAAATGGGAATCTTCTTCTTCTTTTTTTTTATTTATTTATTTTATATTTTTTAAGAAAAATAGATGGACACAAAAATGATTTTTTTTTTTAAATGACAACCTTAAAAAGAAAATTCCTTTTTTTAAAGCAAAATAGATGGACTCAAAAATGATTTTTTTTCTTTTTTTGAAAAGATGATGACCTTAAAAAGCAAATTATCTTGTTTTTTTTTTTGAAAGAAATTTTTTTTCAAGT
>NW_006500355.1:1621992-1649430 GCF_000471905.2 Amborella trichopoda | reverse complement strand
AGAGAGAGAGAGAGGAGATGGTGGTGGTGAAGACACATTATTATTATGGCCACTCTGATAGTGTGAGAATGCTTTTGAAGTTCTTCTCTTGGGCGCATGCTGAGACAGAGAGGGGGGGGAGGGGAGGAACCTCTCATCGCATCAGGCCTCAGCAGCTTCTTCCTCCTCTTTGATCACCTCCGAGTCAAGAAGATCGGTGGAAGTGGCTGAAGGTATCCGGTGGCGCTTGAGTATGTGAGAAGTGGCGAGCTTGGCCTTATTATAATTCAAAGCCACGACCCTTTCCTTGTCAAGATCCAACCGTAGGCTCTCCTCTTTACAGTCTTCAACAAGCTGACACAGATGCTTTAGATTATTGATCTCCACACCATTCACCTTTTTCACCTGTTGCACCAGTCACACACACAATTAACAAGAAAGAGAGAGAGAGAGAGATTGCTAGTCTTTTTCATTACTTTATTCATTAATGAAGAGGATGAGACTTATTTCTTAAAAGAGGATGAGACTTATTTCTTAACAAAATTTAGACAAAGATTAGTTTCCTGTCAAAAATGTAAATGAAAAAGGAAAAACAAGTCTTTTTTAAATGGGCCTTTATATCCTTCAAAAGAAAACGCATAATGGAGAAGCATATGGCTCTCAAATAACTGATAGTTGGAGAAAAATGGAAAAGGGGGGAGAGTGTCCGAGTAAAACAGTTCCACATGTGTACTTTTGCGAGTAACGTCTACAGCTCCATTCTCGCTAGGTCACAAGTTAACATTCTAAATATGGGATTGTCTACAAAAAGACGATTTACCTTTAGTACAAAGAGGTCGCAATCATTCTTGTCTCTTATATTTCAATATGGGTGGTTGTAAGAGTGTCATTGATTAGACACAAAGTTCAAAAAAAAAAAAATTTCTTGGATTTCTAGACTCACCCCAAACCATCCAATTTGACATCTAATGAGTGGAAATAGTTGTGACCTCCTTGTACAAAAAGTAAATAGCCTCTTTGTAGATAATCCCTCCAAATATAACATATGGATAAGGGGAAAGAGAGTTAAAAACCTTTGTTGTACCTGTAGGTCTTCGAGCCGCTCGTAACCCACATTGATTTCATCCATCAAAACCTGAAACATTTTGGAGTCATTTCTTTTGGTTTTATCAAATTTCGAAAGGTGACAAGAATAATCATATACATTCCAAGAAAATTGTGAGCTTAAACAATCCCTTTCTCTCTCTCTTTCAACTAAATATGGGCCAGGCCCAACACTTTAAAACCCGGACCCGGATTGGGACTCACTAGGGTACTGACCCCGAGTCAGGCAAGTTGTGTAGCCGAGTCTCAATGAGCCTTGGCCTATTCTATGGCTAACAAGCCTTGTAAGGACTGAGAAATCTTACGACTCTTTTCCAAGATATTTCCATGGGACTTGCCAGGGTCTTCAGCCAAGTTAACAAAGGCAAGTCCTGAGCTGACTCATTGAGTTTTTAAACACTGGTTAGGCCGGATCACAAAATTTAAGCGTTCATTCTGAATACCTTATGTGAACAATACCTGAGAGAGAATTACAAGCTGTTCGCCAACCTTTTTGGGCATTCGTCGAAATGAAAGATCACACAAATGGCGAGGAGATGTATTATACCAGTCTTCCCCAAACTCATGAAGATAAGGCTGGGTCAGTGGAACAAAGACCAATCCAGCAAATATATAGTAGCTGGGCAACTTATCATACTGATGAACTGGAACTAATGCGTTTAACTGCAAATCCCCAAAGGCTTCAGTTGAGAGAGAGATAGAGAGAGAGAGAGCATATCTAAACAAACTACAAGATGGAGTTCAAGAAGTGGACTCACAGGATGAACTACAACACTGAGTTCAAGCTCTTGACCATCTCTTAACACCCTTATTTTTGAGGTTTCATTAGCTTTTTTCATGGAGACCAAATGCTCAAATGTTATCCGCTCTCTATTCCGGAAAGGCACTGCATTAGCAGATAATTAGCAATATTATATGCCCAATTCACTAAAAATATAAGTGGCACTGCAATCTTAATTTGACATTCATAGATAATCAGTAAAATCCTTCCTATTTGAACGACTAAGTTTCGGTGCCCAAGTAAAGGATCGTCACCAAATCAGTTTGTAAGTTCATCCTACCAGAATATAGTTGTTGATAAGAAATTAAAGAGTCCATTAAAGCAAGTTATTGAAATGTTTAAGGACTTTTCAACCTTTAACACCCTCCAAATCCAATAGTTCAAAGCCACAATTATTGGGGAGTGGGAGCGGAGGATCGTCCCTTGCCCAAAGTTCCCCAACTCAGAAGCCCACGAGATCCGGTGTCTAAGAGTTTCCCAAGTGCACCCCAAGAATTTTCCTAGGTACACCCCAAAAAGTGTGTGCATGCGTGCGTGTGTATTATGTGTTGCATCTCACACACACATCCACACATAAACCCCATTGAGGATGCATGTCAGAAGGCCCACTAGAATATATATACATACTAGTAATATGCACGTGCGATGCATGTGATATCAAATGTTCAACACTAATATATTCATAATTGAATATAAGAATTTTAGAATTATAAATATGCTAATTGTTATACTAATAATTATTTAATTGTATATTCTAATAGTGATTTAGAACTATAAATTCCAACATAATATTCACTTATAAATAGGATTAATTATAATTATTGTAATGCATATTATAATATGTTTATTATAAATATTTTCATTATGATTAGGAACTTAATATTAATATAAAATGGGAAATTATATTTATAATTTACATTATGAAATAAAATTGTTATTATATTTGTTAATATAATAAACAATAATAGATATTATTTTTGTTATTATGAGTACAAATGGTTATAATTGGAATTTTAAGCATATTATATCATATTTTAATTAATGCTATCCTAAAATTAAAATTTTTCAATTGTCTCTCTCTCCCTAAGATAAATCTTCAAGGATCTCTCCCCTTGACTTTCTCTCTATCTCTATCTCCCTCTCCCTTTCTCTCTCTCCCCCTAAAGATTGGAAAATCTATATATCGCCTTGATTTTCTCTCCATTTTTTCCTTTCAATTTCCTCTACACGCACTGCCTCTCTATCTTCTTTTTTTTAATGTTAACAGCAATACTATCTCTTTATCAATTCCCTAATATATTTTACTCAGTTATAGGCATCTTATCTCTTTATCAATTCCCTAATATATTTTACTCAGTTATAGGCATCTTATCTCTACCTATTTATTTCCTAAAATCTATAAGACTCTAACTCAATTATAGGCATCTTATCTCTCCATGATATTCTTTCCTTGGGGTAGAGATATAATTATAAATTTAGATGTAGTTCCTCCCTGCATGGGAATACTCATGCTACCATACAAAATTATAGGAATGAGATTTTTTTAATAGAAAATTATGCTTAAATAACCATAATAAATAGAAATGAGATTTTTGATAAAAGCATCTCATGTAAATTACAGGAAGGAAATTGTAGAGAGAGATTCAAATATATTTCTTGAAAATCTTAAAGTCCCTATCTATTAGGAATCCATCTAGCCCACCTAAACTCTTCTCTTTAAAGGTTATGTACCTCACATCCTCTCTATACATAGGGTTCCATTTTATTCTTGCGACACGTAATGGCGTATTACATTATTTAAAAAGTTTATATAAGGTTGAGGCTCTAAACAATCAAATTAAGTTGCACCTCAAAACTTCACTAGAGGAGGTTGACCTCCAGATGTATAGACGTGAAAGAAAATGAGGTTTCGAGTCTAGGAAATAGTGCATCTTGTAATGCATTATCTGGGCCATTAATTTTCAATATTTTCAAGAGTGTTTATGGATCTTCAATGTACACTTTTCTGATGCTCTAAATTTTATAATTAGAGATGAAAATAAATTTTCAGGCCATCACAGATTTTTACTACTGAAAAATCATGTTTCAACACTATTTGCCTTACGTTGATTGTTTAGGGCCTCAATCTTATACAAACCATATGCTTATGATATACTATATTATATATCATGCATGTACCTTATAAAATAATTGTTAAATTTTTTTGAAAATGGTTCTTTTTTTTTAATTACAAAAAAAAAAAAAAAACTAATACACACATGCACCATGAAAATTCCACAGTAAGAGAGTACCATAAAAAAATTTGGTTATAGGGTCATGACAAGGAGGAGAACTAAAATTTATCCTTAAACCACCACACCAGTTTTTCAATGTTGTTCATGAAACCTTGTGATATATAAGGCATATAACTAACATACAGATATCCACAATTGCATGCATGCATAAACACTACTATAGTATAGTGAGCAGCGAATAGTGTATATAGTTATATTAATAATTGAAAATTCATCTAAATCATGTATATTATTAAAAAAAATCATCTAATCATATATCTAATGATTACATCATAAAATAAGGAGCGAGCTCTGACAAGGGATTAACCCAAGGAACACAGAGCTGTGTCTAAGGAGTCAGAGCATCCCCTAAGGAAGGTGATCCGGTAACCATGCTCAAAGACAAAAGAGGTTGTGAAATCTTAATTCCAAAAGGTGGTGTCATGTCAACTTCACGGAAAAAATGCTATTATCCTCTAAATTATTGCTTAATATAAATTGCCCTCATGCCCCTATTAAATCACTCAAATTATATTGAGTGAAAATTAAATCCACCAAAGAGTAAGAAGATAATCCTTGTAACTAAGGGTAAAAAACCTTGTTCTAACCTTGACATCTTGGTTTTGTTGAGGTTAGAAAACCCTTTAAGCAAAATATAAATAAATAACTTGATGAATTGCATATGTCAAGATGGTTAAATACCAGTTCCATCATTTGCTATAGGGACACCATCAAATGCTAGCATGATGTCATCTTTCTTGAGAACTCTATGGGCATCCGAAATAGGATTTATCTTGCTCACAAGCACCCCAGTCATCTCAGGGCGCATGTGGAAATGCTCTCGTAATTGTGCATTTTCTGCAGCTTGGTATGATAAGCCCAACGAACAAAACCCTACATACTCTCCACTTTCATCCACATCTGATAGAAAATGTTTTATTACAGGAACTGGAATTATGTACCTACACAAAGCCAGATGAAAAAGATCAGACTCCATGAGAAGTCAGTAGGTAATCAGTGAAATTCATCACATTGTCCCAATAATATATTTTCTAGTCAATATGGTGCACCGCTAGCCGTTGATATTCCTGAAAACAATTGATCAAAAAGTATAGGACAGAAAAAATTAAACAGTAAGGCCCTACTGCTGGCCTTAGTCTCCCATACCAGGCTTACCACATTTACAAATTAAATATCATTAATGGTAATTGGTAGGATTAACAATCCTGGTAGAACCAATACTACGTAGGGGAAGAGAGAAGTATTCAACAACATATGAGAAGAATCATGAAATAGCAGACACACCACAACTATGTCTTCATATTACTAAGACTGGGTCTAAGAAAGGTAACCTAATCCAAGTCTTGATCCACATTAAAAATAGAACATGACAACAGGTTGAAGGACTTGACAAGGCTAATGCAGCAAGTGACTAGACACACCTATAAGTAATAATAATATGGAAAACACAAAAGTTTAGGAAGCACAAAAGGAACTATAAGAGGTCAAGGCAAATTAGGCTTGCCTCATATATTTCAAAACTCACCCAATATTTTCTGCACCTGAAAGGTTTTGAAAAGCAACTCCTGCAACCTTGTCATCCATAATTGCAGGACCTCCACTATTTCCTGGGTTAATGGCCGCATCAATTTGTATAGCCATGAGTTGTGTGTCACCATGAGCATATTTTATTGGCTCAACTCTAGAAACAACCCCCTTTGTCACTGAAATACTTTCACCACCTGTAAAGTTACAAGGAAATCAAAAGGAAGAATCAAGCTTATCCCATAGTAGAACCATCTGCTTATATTTTATAAAATTCCATCAACAATGCATATCGGAATCAAAATCAGGCCCAGAAAGCTTGTTACATTCACGTGCATACAAAAGCATCACATAGCGGTCCTCCTCTTGTTGTCTGAGGACAATAGAGGGTACTCCAACCTAACTATACACTAGGTTTGTCCTAGTGGAAGCTTCAAATGGAATTGCACAGAGATGCAATACTATCAGGTATTGGGTGTCACTTTATTTATGACTCGAAAACTGGCGACTGATTAGTTAGACTTCCTAGGTTAATCCAATATTACTTGATAACTAGCTCATTGTAACAAGCCAATTTGATGACATTAGCATCTATCAACATGTTTTGTGAAATGTTTAACACTACAATGCATTCAATCACAACATCCCGGAACATACGGTAGGTTCCACAAGTGAGTTATGTTTTGCCGCCGACAAGATCAAACTATAGGCTCTGCAGATCGGTTCTAGAAACAATAGACACAAAATATTCATGGTAAAGTTCAGAAAACGCGTCATGGAAAATAGTCAATAGGCTGGGCACAACATCATCATGTGATCTCTCTCCCTCAATCTCATTACCACTTTAGCATGTGCATTCCTTTTATTGATGATAATTGTATTGTATACTCATGAAACAATGCATGCATGTGTGCATTCACTCATACCAAGATATGCACATAAGCTCAACATATTCTACAACCACCATCTTGTGATAGGGATTTAAAAATACTGCAATTAGATAAATCAAATTGTACTCTGCTCACTATTTGTTCAAATTTATTAAGGACTTTCTCAGACATATTACTAAGATAAGAGTCAGTGCACTTTGTGCCATCAATTAAAAAATCTAAATTTTTGAAATTCCACAAAGATACAAGTTAGCAATAGGATATTGTTTTCTAAAAAGAAAAAAAGTTACATAATATCAAAGCACACTGTTAAAAAATTGCATATAGCTTTGGTGTCTAGTCATTCTCGTGACGCTGATGCATCGATGCAACCTTGATCACAGAAACTAAAATGAGAGAGCACTTGCTTAAAATATAAGGCCCTTTAAAGCATATTTCATATCATAGGAACATAAAGAGATGATCCTTTTATGCTACTCACCAGCATTTTGTTGAGAATGTTCACAGAAAATCTATTTGTGACAATTTGAGCCTTCACCTGCTTTGTGCTCACTCAAACCTTAGCAAGATTTTCATCAATCCCTTTCAAACCATCTTTAACATTAAGCTTCAATGTATGAGAATGGTATTTGACATGGAACAAAAAGCCATCAAAAGGTAAATTTTCTTCTCTTGTTGCACCCCTAAAAAACTTTCTCAAAAAAAGGGTGAATTTTCTTCTCAATTAACTCTAAGAGTTTCTGATGTAACATCATCGATAGAATGAAAATCTAGAGTTATGGTGAAAACTCTATTATCTATATTTCATTCAATCAAAAGCATTGAGGTTGCATTAACTACTAGCAAACCACTACAAGGTGTCGACACGTTCACAAAATTCAGAGCTCTTTTCTAAGCTATCCAATAATTATCTACAAAAAGGCAGTTAAGTCCATCTACACAATTATTTGAACAGAGCTCCATGAATCATAAATCAGAAGTTGATGCTGTTGTGCCACGGCAAACCTAAAAAAGCCGAATGGAGCCACATCATCGATAAAGTTAAATGGAAACTCACCTCCTGGAAGGGTCGCTACCTCTCCCCTGCAGGAAGAACCACCCTGATCAAATCTACCTTAGCAAATGTCCCTATCTTCTAGATGTCTCTCTTCCAGATGCCCATGTCAGTGGTTCAACATCTGGAATGCCTCATGCATAATTTCCTTTGGCCTGGAGATAGTGCAAACAATCCATCTTATCTAATGGAAGGCAATGTGCCTACCTAAAGACAAAAGGGGCTTAGGTATCCGCAGTCTCCACAAACACAACTTAGCCCACTTGGGTAAGTGGTGGTGGAGGCTCACCCTCTCGTAGATCAGCTTTGGCACAATGTCCTCTGACTCAAATACTGTCTTTCTAACTCCCCCTGGTTTCTCCTCCCTAGATCACCACAAAACTCCTCGGGCACTTGAAAATCTTTATATCGCTGCTGCTCCCTGATCCTCCCCTTTTTTTGCCTTTATCCTGGAGACGGGACAAAAATGTGATTTTGGACGGACCTCTGGATTGGCCAAACCACTCTTGCAGAGCCCATTTGCGAGCCTCCTCTGGGAGCAGTTGCTTCAACTCTTTGGATGGTCATGGGTGACTCCACCATCGGCACCCTACCTAGTCCAACTAGCTTCTTTCCTCCCATGGCCCAAATCCGGTGCGCTGTTATGGAAGGCGCAATAGCAGCCATCATGTGGTCTATCAGGTTAGAGCGAAATAATAGGATCTTCAGGGGGTAGTATCAATAACCTTTCCAAGTACTGGATCATGTCAAGTCGTTGGTCATCTTTTGGGCCACCAATGGCAAACTTTTCAACTCCTTCTCCACCTCTGACTTCATCCTCAATTGGCACACTATCGTCTACCATAGACCAAGACAGGCCTCTCGCTCTTCCCTTTGGAGACCCCCTGAATTAAGCGAGACCAAACTCAACTTTGACATCTGCTCCCTTAGGAAACGGGGTCCGACAGGTATTGGGGGATCTACAGGAACAATTTGGATATATCCCACTTCCAATTCTCCTTCCACATTGGCATTGAAGATGCCACAATGGGAGAACCCCGTGCCCTTTTGGAAGGTCTCAAAAATTTCAACTCAGTTCGGAGCTCCGCCCTGGTTGTCGAAGGGGATTCCCAAAATGTTATCACTTGGGCATCTCAAGAGGCGCCCCCACCCTGGAGACTTTGGTTCACCTTTGACGAGATTTTCGACATTTGCAGGTTTATTCAAGTTTCATGGACCCATACCTGGAGGGAGACCAATCAAGTGGCCAACACCCTAGCTAAACAAGGAGCATTGCTGCCTGCGCCCTAACTGTGTCAACTGGTTTGTCTTTTTGGGCTACTTTTTTTTTAAAATTTTTTGTAATTTCAGTGACTTGTCCGTTTTTTCCCTTTTTTCCTTTTTGCCACCACAACACCTCTGTGTGTGCATTTTTGTATATTGTAATCTCTCCTCTTAATACAAAGTTAACAGTTTCAAAAACAAACAAATTAGACCTGACAAGTCTTGCAACATATGACATTTCTCTCTCCTTTTTTCATTTTTAGACAGCATCATTTCTTTTCTTTCTACTATACAGTTATAATATCTTAGCCTTTGTAGTATTTCTTGTGAGTAGCTTAAATGGTGGGTTAAGAGTAGCTGGAAATGCTCCACAAAAAGATGATCAACCATGCTAAATAGGTATATCTATCTTAGACGTTCTTCTTTATATTACTTAATGAAATGTACATACTATACTTTTGTAATACAGAATTTAAATTAAAATGTCAAAGGCTGCTCAAGCTAGTGAAAGTACTGATTACATTCTAGCAACCTCAATATCCTCTGACAATAAATGTCAAAAAACATCTCATAGTTGGAAGGAATTCAATGGGGTTGAGGGGTCAAATGTGGAGAAGGTTAGGTAACTATTTGACACTCCTTTTTCTGCTACTCCTTTTATATGCCACTTCTTTTTTTGTCTAGCATAAGATAGTAGAAGCTGATGATGAGTTCCATTATGAAACAGAAAATTGGATATAGTACATACTAGTCACAATCATATAAAATAAACTATAAAGATTCACCTCTTTTTCAGCCCACTAAATTAATGCTGAGAAAATAGATAAAATGCCTTTCCCTAATTGCAAAAAAACCTTTTTACGGCCAATGTTTAAAAGATCCTAAGAGTTCAACTATGGGCATGTCAGATTTCCTAACAAATGTATGACTCCAATAGAAAATTAATGAGTAAATTCATAATACAAACAAGTATAAAGTTCTAGTGTCGCTTCCATGCCCTTTCATTTGCATTATGTCTAGGAATAGACTTACCCGATTAGTGTTTTCATTTGACTAAAGGAACCAACAATCTAAATTCACCGTGCTCACTTATCGACCAGGGGACCAACCATGAGCAGATGCAGCGTAGTTCGAGTCGCTGCTGTGAACAGACAGTAACATAATTATGTAACTGCTTGTTTACCTAATTTGTGTCTTCATTTGACTAAAGGAACCAACAATCCGGTTGTTTACCCAATTAGTGTCTTCATTTGACTAAAGGAACCAACAATCTAAATTCATCTCCATATAGATAGTGGCATAAAAAAATAAGTTGAACAAATGGCTCCCTCCATATTTATATGTAGAATATATTCTTTTTATAATAAATGTTGAGATATTTGCCTTAAAAAAAATAAAAATAGAGCACAAAAAACACAAACTCATTTACACAGAATAAATCCTTACCCTGAACTTTAAAAAAACAAAGAAAAGGAGTTACCATGAGGGTACCCAACAACAGCGACAGCTTGCTGTAGGAATGGAATGTCCCCAAGCAGAAGAAAGTGCATCCCCTCCCAAAATTCTTCACTTTCGACAACAAGAACAGCTAGATCACATTCATGTCCAACTGCTTGAACTTCAGCTCTATACTTAGCAGGAGAACCATGCTTTCTTACACGAACAAATGTATGATCCGCTACTACATGTGCGTTGGTCAGAATTCGTCGTCCAGGGATAACAAATCCTACAAATTAACGAACAAAAATTGTTAATAACAAGAAAGAAAACCAAAAGGCACATAATCCACTTCTTTATGATCAGAAATACTAAGAATTAGAGGAGGGTACACAAATAAAGTAAGTTTTTCCTTTCTCTATTTCTTTTTGAAAGAGAGGTATTATTCATCATGGACACAACATGTGTAAATTGTAAAGAGAACATCGATACAATCAAATGATTCTTTTTTTGGCATCATAACATTATTGATCATTTTCATGTTACCTTCCAAACTGATTGCGAAAATTGATCCACATTTAGATACTCTATAAGCATTCATAGAACAAAGGATCCAAGACTGATTCAATCAAAATATCAAATCACCAACATTAAGAATGGCCTAAGACTATCGATGTACAAAGAGATTGAATAGCATATGATAAAAATATAGTAATCCAAGAAGCAATTAGACTTTGCACAGCTGGAACAATTAAAAAACAGGGCTCTCCTTAATAATAGTAATCAAAGGAAAAAATAAATTAAGACTTTGCATAACTATAGCAATTACCATTGTGTACAACATTAAAAAAGAAAGTGATCATTCAAATAGAAAAGACAAGGTTTTCCATAACAATAGTAATCAAACAAAAAACAAGCTCAACCAAGCTATTTCAATGATCATTATCTACAACATTTAAAAAAAGCAAAGGGAGTGATACTTCAAATTTAAGAAAAAATAAGGCTTTGCATGGCTACAGCAAACAACGATAAAAGGACAAAATTTTCATAACTATGTATAACCAATATTTACAAAATTTCAAAAAGAAAAGAAAATATCTATGTTACATAAACATGGATACACATGCTAGCGTTTGACATGGATACAAATGTCAAAAATGCCAAGCTAAAAATTGGCCTATCATATACAGTGCGTCCATGCACGTATGTGGGATTTTAAGTGATATTAAGTACATGAAGTGTACACGTTTCTAAAGTATTAGACTTCGGTGTCGTGTTTTTTGTATGTTGGCACATGCAAACGACAACAATGTCCATGTTACATGGGAAAGAGCAAGATTTCAAATGAAAAATAAGGATTTTCATAATTATAGTAATCAAAGTAAAAAGAGGAGACTTTACATAACTATAGCAATCACCATTATGTCTATTGTGGAAAAACAAAAACACGAGTTTTTCTTTTTTTGGGTTAAATACAAAAACAGGAGTTGAAAGAACAAAAAGAGCAAGCGTTCAAATAACCAAATGAAAGATAAAAAATCAGTAACTTTAGAAGTTCAACAAGTTCAATTTTTTAAAATGCATAAAAAAGTAACTAAAAACACATCAAACAACTAACCTTCTCTATCAGATTAACAGTTCACAATCGAAGAGTGGCTGGCAACAGGAGGACTGGGCCTGGACCTCACCCCAGTTCAGCCCTCTTTTTCTTTAAGGAAAAAGTTTATATAGAGCCGAGGCTCTAAACAATCAAATTACAGCCTACCTCAAAAATTTCAATAGAAGAGGTTGTTTTAATGCCAAAATATTCTCAAATTGATCATCTCAACATCAAGATACATGAACATGAACATGAGAAAAAAAAAAAAAAGAAAGAATTGCAAGTTTTGGAAATAGTGCATTTTGTTCAGCATTTTTTTACCGTTAATTTCAAGATTTTCAAGTTTTCATAAATCTCCACTATTTTTCTGAGCTTTGAATTTCATATTTAAATATAAAAATATATTTTAAAGCTATGTCAAAGATTTCCAGTAATGAAACTACATGTGTTGATACTATTTGAAGGTACGCTCTACTTTAATTGTTTAGAACCTCGGCTCTATACAAACCGTACCCATCTTTTTATATTCTATGTAGCCTGGCCGTCCGGCACAACCTGATAAGGCTTGGGCTGGGCCAGAGTCAAAGATTCTTTGGGCGGGTCCCGGCAGAAACGGGAATGTGGGGATCGGGAGCTGGGTTAGGGCCAGGGATATACGGGCTTGTTGACAGGCATATCGAAATCTCTCTCTTGAGAATAGAAAAGAAAAAAAAAGTACCTGATCCCATGGTTTCTATCTGAGACTTGTTCTGCCATGGAAGGACGTAATTGGGGCTGCTGGAAACAGTGAAAATCTTCACCACAGCATCAATGGCGAGCTGAAGTGCAGCATACGCATCTGTAAATTGAAACTCACCTCCCTCTGTTTCACCCTCTTCAACTTCCTTTGTTTCCCTCTTGACCTTTTCGCATGTTAGTGATGGGCAAATGGGGGGAGTGAGAATGCGGAAAGTTGGGTTGGGCATAGCGGCTGTGGAGGTGGTGTAGGGAGAGAGGGGAGAGAGGAGAGAGAGGAGAGAGGTGCAGAGGGGGGAAGAAATCAGAGATGGTTAGAGAGAGAAGGGAGGGCAGGTGAGAGAGGTGTAGAGGGGGGAAGAAATCAGAGATGGTTAGAGAGAGAAGGGAGGGCAGGTGAGAGAGGTGTAGAGGGGGGAAGATATCAGAGATGGTTAGAGAGAGAAGGGAGGGCAGGTGAGAGAGGGTAGACTCGGCGACTGTGAATGTTAGAGACTAGGGGGTTCATGGGGAGGACGGCTTTGGGTCTTGGGGTCAACTCAAATTATTTGAAATTAGAAGTAAAAATAGGAAAAATTGCACGTACTGCCGAATTGGACTTTCCTAGCAACTTTGTCCATTTCTTTTAGGGAAAATATATTATTATACCATTCAATCAATCTTGGATGAAAAATTAGGTGGTTATATTTATTTTATTTGAACAAGTTCGAAATTCAAAAAAAAAAATTTAAACTTTATGACTTACCTGAGCTATCATATTCCACATTGGATAGTATACAAAAGATAAGTCGTCTCAATACATACAATCCTTTTTTTTTTTATCAGTTTTCTAGTAAATACCCCGTAAAGTCCAAAAAATATAGTTATTTGGACCAAAATATCATTTTCCATACAAGTTCACATCACACCCTCATAGGATGTGTAACGAACAAAGGTTACCTGCCAAAACGGGGTCAAAAATTATCGGACCAGCACAATAAATCATTGTTACACCCCAATGTGCAGCTGTCAGACCAAGGTTAAACAGTGTCGGACCGATATCCCCTTATGCCGGATCGAAGTAAAATAACTACTAGACCACGTGGCATATTTGTCGAATTGTGGGCCCCTTGTACCTAATCACATGCACATTATGCCGACAGAGAGTACCTTTCTTGTTGCCATAAAGGAAAGAGGAGAGAGATGTGTTTTAACTAAAAAGAGGGCATTTTTTTTTTTTTAGTCAGAGGTGAAAGTTGCAATAAAAAAATTTGTTAGAAGGAAGTTACTAAGAAAGTTCAAGTTGGCAAGGTATCCGCAATTTCCCCAAGAAAAATTGATGTCTTCTACTATATATAGTTCCATCTAAAGTAACCCTAGATGATCATTATCGAGGAATAAATTTGGGGTTTTCATAGATGTGCTAAATACCCATCAATTTGCTCTAAGTTGCATCTAAGTTTGAAGTTAAGAACTTTGAAGGTGAAATGAATATAATGAATAAAAAATACTCACACATGAGGCACGTTCTTAGTATTTATGTATTTTAGATAAAAATATTGAAAAATCATAGTGCAATATCATCATTTTGTTGGAGAACTCAAGAAAATAATATTTTGAAGGATTTTTAGTATTTTTTGAAATATTTTTAAGGCCAAATCTGGTGATTCTCCAATCCGTCCTGTAGATCTATCGATACGATTTGATTTTTTGGATGGACAATCTGGGTCACTGATCCATTTTTTAAACCTTGCTTTTGACTAATATTCACAACAGCGAGGGCGGTGAGGCGGGGCACAGCTATTTGGTCGCGACGCCAAGCACCTTCTAATGAGAACAGAGTCAATCGGAGGTAGAGATTTCTCTGTCAAATTATGGTCCGAGAGGGAGATAAGCCTAAGGACCGCTCTTTGTCATGAACTACCAGCAGTTGCCGGCTTATGGGACGACGAGGCTGAAAATTTGCAAACAAGAAGAGGTTCTGAAAATTCTAGAGCAAAGAAGAGAAGATATTTACGAAATGGTTTTTGAAATAGGGAATTGGGACTAAATTACACTAAATATGCCAGGGAAAATCCAAAGAAAAGAAAAAGAAAAATAAATGAACTTACTTGGAAACCGGGACTATAGGCCCGACACCCGGAATCGATGGTCTGGCTCAGATTTGAGATTGTTATGGCTACGTCTTTCGTCTCTTAGAGTTTGCCAATTGAGATCGAACAATGTTAAAATTGAGTTGGTGCTAACATAGGTTTGAATCAGATACTAAGCCAACGGTCTAAAGGAAGAGTCTAGGGTCCATGGATGTATCCGAAGGTCTATAACTTGGTTGGCTAGATGATATATCTTGGCTTAGGATAATATTTCAAAAGTTCAAGTAGGCTCAGAGATTTGTGAGAAGGGAAATTAGGGTGATTAGCTTTAGGGTTTCTAAGGATCTAGGATTCAGTGCATAGAGTAGCAGGGCTTCACCCAATTCTCTAAAATCTGGTCCTCCATACCATAGGTGAGGGTAGGCTAGGTCCAAGATAACTGCTCCTGCAAGTGGCTGCTCAATCTATGTCATAGATCATTTGCGAAACACAGTATTATGATTGCATAAGTAGGTGTTACGCAAACATGGTGGACTCCAAATGTTTGCAATTTCATGTCAACTATCTTGTTATGTCCATTTGGACGTTTCAACATGCGAAGAAGCCGCTTTTAGGTGCATTTTGGTGGTGGAATGTGTTTAAATTAAGAGTTTTAAAGGTTATAAAGATGGGGTCAAACTAAGGTTAAGTGGGGGTTATGGTGTATTAGGGTTTGACCTACGATTAAAGGTGTTGTCCCAGGTTTAGGCAAGTTTTAGGTGGGTTTAGGTCATTTATTTAGGTTTAGGTCATTTATGTAGGTTTAGGTATGTTTTAGAAGGTTTTAATGGAGCTTAGTTTTAAATTGGAAGGTTTAATTGTAGTTAAGTACTTATTTAGGAAGGTTTAAGAGCGTTTAGTGGACTAAATTGGTTGAACTAATTCAATTAGGCTCTAAATGTGGGAGTTTATTAACTTACGTGGTGCATGGGATGGGTTATGGTGTATGGGGAATGCCGGAACAGTGGTTCTGGGTCTATGGCACTAGTATGGTCCCTAATCTAGTTTTAGGCCAAAAGATAGCTTCTTGGTGGGGCGGATTTAAGGGTTTTGGTTAGGGGTTGGTCTAGGAAAAGTTTAAGCTTATACTATAAGTTTTCCAAGGTCTTGGCTTCCTGTAACTCCTTCAGCGGAGAAAGGGGTGTCCACAATTGCCCTTCTTTGTCATTGGTGTCGTACACTTTGGGTGAGGCGGGCGGCAAAGAAGTAGACACATGAGACTATCTGATAAGTTTAGAGTTGAACAAAAGGATTTCGAAGCAGAGCGAAATGCTTGAATCTCTAACAACAGTCGGCTAGTGGTGCCAATGGTCTCCAGGACCTGGGGGTGAGCTTAACCCATCTGTTGGGGTGACTGTCGGGTGCTCCATTTGTCGGCGAGCTTAGGTCATGGTGTCAGGTCTCAAGGAAAAATGTAGTCTTCAATGTTTTGAAACACAGTTTGAAAGTGTTTTAATAGATGAGGCGGAGAATTCTTGGCTAAGTGAATAGCACGTTGCCTGTCACTACAATGTTCCATAGGGTTACAAGTCGTCAACTTGGCCGATTGGGATTGTCAATTTTTCAATTCAGAGTTTTGAAGGGTCAGGATATTTCAGGCTCAGGCAGAATTTGTGGGGAATATCTAAGGTTCGGGATTTTAGTCTATAACACATGTCTATCCTTGGCGTTCCCTTTAGAATTGATCGGTCTTTGGTGCGCCTTAATCATCACTACCAAACGTAGATCTGACTCCTTCGTTTTAGAAAATCATTTTTTGTTGGAAATTTTCAGAGAAAGGGAGGAACTTTGAAAAAGAAGAAAATACACCCTAGCGCCGAATAAAGATTTTAAAAATAAAATTAATTTTGTGGAAAATCGTCAAGAAACAACAAATAAAAGGCAAGATTTTTTGTTGTAAATGTTTTTCTTCCGTAAGAAAATAAAATATTTCAAAAAAAAGCTATAAAAAATAAATAAAAATCATATTTTAAAGGTGATAAAGTGGAATTTCCCATGGTGCACTTTCTATTATGCATTAGGGACTTTCCATATTTGGGTGGGGAGGGCTTAATCGGATTTTTTTATAAAAATTATTCCATACCTTTGAGGTTGTAACAACCTTCCAAAAATGTCTTTTTGCACCGTTGGGAGCCTCTTGCAACTGAAAGGTTGTAACAACCTTTCAAAAGTCCGATGGATTTTTGAGGTGTATATATAGTTCTACATTATAAGGTTGCATTCTTATATAAACTTTTTTCATTTCAAAGATTGTTCAAATTTTGGTGTTTTTTTGCATATAATGATGTCTCATTTTCACATAGTTTTGGTGATGTAAAACAATATTTTTCAATGAGACCATGTTTAAGACATCCAAAACCATCATCCGGAAAAATTCCCCGAAAGTTGGGTGTAAGGAAAGGGAGCGACAAAATAACTAGCATTAACGTAAGCAAGATGTTCTCTAGGAACATTAGTAGAAGGTGGCGTGAAGACTTTAAACGCTATTCAAATTTGTGTTTGCTTGCATGATGTGTATGTGTATGTGCATGTGCTAACTCATGTTAAGATTCGAAAACCATGTACATGTGCATGTGCATGTACATGTGCATGTGTATAGGCATGTGCATGTGCATGTGCATGTGCATGTGCTTGTGCACGTGCATGTGCTTGTGCTTTGTTACTCAAAAACAAATAAATGGGGTCATGTTAAGATTCCAAAACTAAATGATGTGCATGTGCTTTGTTACTCAAAAAAATAAAAATGATGTGCATGTGCTTTGTTACTCAAAAAAATAAAAATGATGTGCACGTACTTTCCCACTTTCACATGGACAAATCTTCATGGAATTTGATGCAAAGAAGGAAAGTGAAATAGCTCGTTACGCAAGTGTGATTTTAAAGACGCAAACAAGTTGCTTCCTCGAAAAATCCAGCAACTTTTGTAGCATGCGATAACGTGCGTTATGCTGCGAGGTGGTAATGGATCGGGTCTACTTGGACCCTACTCAGACCCCAATAGTATTCGGGTTCAAGTTTTGGACTTGGACCGGATTAATCGAGTCTAAAAGTTGGATCCACCCTTATACCCGTTGGGTCTCGAGTTTGGTCGGATCCATTGCCACCTTCACTATGAGTTTTTTTTTTTAGCATTATATACTCATATTATTGGTAACAAGGTCACAATCACTCGCCATTATATTTCAAGCCGTATAATTTGTTGTTTAATAGTAAATATGATTATAGGTTCTTATTATGTAATCTTTAATACATCCAAACGAATAGGGCTTCAAGTATTTTATCTCCAACAATTTACAATTACAGGTCAGGTCCACCGGACTCGTACCTTGACCTGACCCGCTGGATTCAAATATTGGACCCATATCGGGTATACCCAACTGGTCAGATCCGGGTCCATTGCCACCCCTAGTTACGCTCCAAGGCGCGGCTCTAGAAACGAATGTAATTCTCCGTTCGCATAACAATTTGTTACAGTGATGCCTCAATTGCCTTTATAGGAACAAACTGTTACGCGGCTTTTTATTTTTTTTATTGGTTCTCCGGGCGTCTCGTTTTTTTTTTGGAAATGGGAAGGGCCTTAAATTTCGTCTTTTTTCTTTTAAGCAAAATAGATGGACTAAAAAATGATTTATTTGTTTTTTGCAAAGATGATAACCTTAAAATGTAAAGTATCTTTTTTAAAAAAAGATTTTTTTTCAAGTAAAATAGATTTTTTTAAACAAAATGGACTAAAAAATGATTTTCTTTTTTTAAAAAAATAGATGATGACCTTAAAAAGCAAATTATCTTTTTTTGAAATATTTTTTTTCCAAGTAAAATAGATTCCTTTTAACAAAATGGACTCGAAAATATATATATATATATATTTTTTGGCCCTTTTATGCCTCTTGCCCACCTGTATTTGTTTCGGTGCTTTTACACCTTTGGATGTTATGTAAGTATTTCTTTTCTCTTGTTTTTCCAGCTCTTTGAGCACCTTGTGATCACATGGACTTGTGCTAATTTAGGCCGTGCGCTATCCCTTTTTTTTTCCTTTTTCTTTTTTCTGTTTTTTTTTTAAATTTTTGTATGCATGCTATATAGATTGCAATGGATGACCACCAAGCGCACACACCACATGTAAGACTAAGCGAACTCAGAGGGCCCAATCCCCCAAAAAAAATAGCACACATGCACAAAAAACAGGTGGTCCCTTTTTCCCTCAAGAACATCAGTGAGAGAAAGTTTCTAACGACGTAATTTCTTTTTAGTATATTAATGAAATTGTTGAATCTTGGTCCAAAAAAAAAAAAACCATCAGTAAGAGAAAAAATAACTCTTCACATTCGTTAGTTTCGTCATTGATGGGAAAACCACGTTTTCATAATGTGTAGTTAGCATTTTAGACTCATGCAACCATGTAGAGCTTGTCAGTTTTATGACCTCTTATCAGGCTTTGGAGGTAGACTTCGTGCCCTTCGGCAGGGCCACAAGGCTAGAGGTGACCAGGTAGTTTACCTTCATGCGGTTGATCGAGTTTTGACCCCTATTTCGAAAATCAGTTTGAAAAAACAAAAAAGAGTTGAGTAATTTTTTCAAAAATTCTTTTGAAAAGAGGGACAGGCCGTATAGTTTATCCACTTGTGGTCTTTGTTTCAAATCGGAGTTCGGTCGGGTGTTTGAGGTTCAATCTACCCAAAAACTGACTGGGGAGGTAATTTTGGAATTGATTTTGCCCCAAGTTTGAAAAATCCCTCATGAGTTTTGAAAATCTTTTCCAAAGAAAGTACTTTAGAAATTAATTTTGTTAATCCAATCCTTATGGTTAAATCTTTTATTTAGAGTCCCACAATTACTGGCTTGATCTCGATAGCGGTTAGGATGAAACGAATCTATGTCCATTTGACGCCCTAGGAGAAATCATGTCTATCACATCGAGAGCCCATCTAGCGAAAGAGCACATAGGTGGAGTTGAATTTGGAAGCACGGATGGAGTGCGCCCTGTGGATTTGACATTTTGGCATCGTTTCACGTGTTCTCAACAATCTTCCGTCGTTGCAGTCAAATAATATCCCTAACACCTAATCTTTTGGGCTAGGGCAGCTGCGCTAGGGTGTCCTTCGTTGTGTGATTCTTTGCGAATTTCATCAATTTCTGGATGATTGACACATCGTAAGAGAAACCCATCAAAAGACTTCTTGTAGACTTGGTCGTCCGTTATGACAAAGTTTACCGCGAATCTTTTTATTATTGGCTCCTTTTGGGTATTCTTTCTCTTAGTAGAACTAGCACATTGTGGTACCACGGTCTTGCTTCCATTAGACTTTCGGCATTTAAAGCAAAAGCTTCTCCCATTTCTTCTTCTTTTTCTTCTTCGTCGAGTTCTTCTAGCTTAGGCAGAGAACGGTCGTATTTATGCCTGATGTAAAATGGTTTTATATTTACTTTGATGGGATGCTAACTATCGAAGCCAAGGCAGTTAGAGTGTCGGCAAATCTATTGTTGGACCTAGCCACATGTTGGAAAGTGATTTCTTTGAAGTGACTAGTCAATTTCTCCACCTTTCCTTGGTATAATATCAATTTTTCGTCCCTCACTTTCCAAGTCCCTTGAACTTGGGACTTGGCTTATCACTATAAGAGAATAGCCAATGACTCATAATTTTTCGATTTGGAGTTCAATGGCATTCTCGAGACCAGCTATTAAGGCCTCATATTCTGCAATGTTATTAGTGTAGTAGAAATTGCACCTAACGGCTGTGGGCATCATGACCCTCTTTGGCGAGCAAAGGACACCACCTATAACGGCACCATATTCATGTTTTGCACCGTCAAAGTAGAGTTCCCTAGTCGGATCCTCGAAAGCAAAGATGGCTACATAGGGTAAATCGGTGTTCACCGGTACGTAGTCGGTTATCTCATGCTCTGACAATCACTTGCCCCTTGATTGACTTGAGTGACATATTGGATTTCAAATTCACTTAGGAGCATTCTCCATTTGTCTAGTTGTCCATTGAGGATTGGTTTTTCTATAATATACTTAAGTGGATCCACCTTAGAAATCACTTTAATAGAATGTGATAAAAAATAATGCCTTAACTTTGGAGTGACCCATACGAGTGTGAGGTAATGTTATTCAACATCTGTGTAGCGTGTTTCATAATCAACCATGGTTTTGCTTATATACTATATGGTTCGTTATCTCCTTTGGTCATCGTATTGCCCTAGCATGGCCCCCATGGTCTTGTATTTTACTAGGAGATAAAAAAATAGGGGTTTGTTAGGAACATGTGGACTTAGTATAGGCAGATTCGACCAGTATTGCTTGATCCGGTCGAATGCCTCTTGGTATTTTTCATCTCATAGAAACGACATATCTTTTTTCAATAGCTGGTTGAAGGGTTCACATGGCGCACTGGGCTTCATTGAATGAGACGAGGGGTACCTCATGGGTCTCATTCTCACCAACTACCCATTACGTCCTATTTGTACAATGTTCATTATTGATGGGTTATCTGAGGTTATTTTAATTATCCCTTGGGTTGTTGGAAACTTAAGACATTAGTGAAATGTTGATGCTATAGCCAGGTTCTCGTAAAGTCACTGCCGGCCTAGGAGAAGGTTGAAGGATGCATTTATGTTTGAAACATAAAACCTAACAACCTGAACTAGTGGCCCTATTTTGATGGTGAGCGGCAGTATCCCCTCAACTTGCCTCTTAGTCTCATCGTAGGCAATGATGGTGAGCTGAGAGGTCTCAAAAGGAGTTGGACTTATACCCAATTTCTTGATCGTCATTAATGAATAAATATTGAGGGTAGCCCCATTGTAGACAAGCACATGGGGAATCCTGAAGCATGTAATGTAAACAGTAATATAGAGGGGTTGGTTATGCAATCGGTTAAACCCCTGCAGGATGTCATCATCATAGAAGGTGATCGGCGTGGGAGCCATTAATTGACCAATCATCCCGCTAAGTTCTTCTAGTCTTGTGTCGAGAGAAACGTGTGTTTTTCTAAGCACTATTTCAATTTGCCGCCAATGGGTTGGAGAATTCCTAAGCAGATCTAAGATAGATATGGATGCTGGGATCTTTTCTAAAGGTGTCAGGAGATCAATGCTAGTTGTGTTACATGGTGGAATCCTAGGAATAATAATGTTTTAAAAAACGGTCTTCCCAGTGTTTAGGCGGCCTAGACCAAAATACCACACGCACAGATCCAGGCGACCGTACACGAGCGGATGTACTTGGGCAAGCACCCAAGCAGGCTAGGTGGGCACCTAGGCAAGTGCCCAAGTGGGCTAGGCGGGTGCCTAATTAAAATAACAATTCCATAAACCCTCAATGTCTTAGCTATACCTATTTTTGAGGATCAAAAGTATTTTTTGTGGTTTTAAAATGCTTCCTAAACTTTTTCACTTATTATGGAACATGGAGAGTTGGAGGCTATTTCTAATACATATCCTATTAGACTTCTAAATTTTGTATGGTTTGAATTTTGAAATTTTGAACAAGTTTATTCTCAACTTGCGATATGTCATATGTTTGTATATAAAAAAAATATGTTACAATAATACAATATTTTTAAATGCAATAAATTGTAAAATTGACACAAATATTTGTATATTATATATATATCGTCCGCCTGGGCGCTGGGAGCCAAGCCGGCTGCTTAGCGTTTTTTGAAACTTTGAGGAATAGTCTCTACCCTCAAGATTGGTTGTGTTGGAGGGCCATGGATATCTATGGTAGGCTTGGGCACTTAAACCAGGTTCCCTAGTCGGCTCTAAGGTGAGTAGGTTTGAAATGACGTCCCTTTCTAGTCAAACAGCTTATGGTTCCATTGGCCAGGACTACATAGGGAGTGGCTTTAGTCAAAGTGACTACCTTTCTGGGGGCTTCTAGTTGAATGGTCGGTTGAGCAAGCCTATCACACTTTATGTAGATCATGTCCACTTCAATGGCCTCCTGTTGAACCTTTTCTTCATCAGTGTCCATGTTAGAGGAAATATTAACAAATTTTAGAGGAAATATTAACAATTTATTCTTTGAGAATTGGTTCATAATGTGCTTCTTTTGGTGGTGCTTTGAAAGTTGGCCCGGCCAATGTTTCACTTGGAAGATGAACGAACTCGGATCCCATGCCCCTAGTCCTTTAAGGACTGTCATGACTGTGGCTTTCCCTTGCTGTCACCAATTGTTGCAAGGGTTGTCATGGTAGGTTTGTTGCTAAATTATGAGTCATTGTTCGACAATGGGTTGGAATAAATCCCCATCTTTTGGTTAACCACCTTAATGGGCTCCTCATTTTTATGGTTTCAGTACATCTATTGTACCTCTATCAATCAGATTTTGGACTTAGTGTCATAATGAAACACATTCTTCAGTATTGTGGCTGTGATTTTGGTGCCAATCACATCATTTGGATTTGTCTTTGACTTCATGTGGGAGCTCTCTTGGCATGGGGAATACCAATAGCTTCTCATACAATTGAAGTTGAAGGGCTTCCACTATAGGTTGTTTGAGTGCAGTGAAATTCCTTAGTCTCTTACCGATTAAACGGCCCATTCCCATTTGTACCTCTAGGTTGATTTTGTACACCTTGTTGGCTTTACATGAGGTTTGGATTTGGTTTTGGTTTTGATTTTGACGGTTTGGTTGATTGATGCCTAAACTTCACCGGCCAGTAGAATCCATATGTAGCTTCGACAAAAAAGTCGAACAGGATGCTTGCCAAGGGCGAGCACCAACCCAACCTGGCAACACCCTGAGTGAGTGTCCACAGTCCAACAACAACTCTCATCTTGGTGGCAACTCATTTAACAGACTAGTTACGTCTCTATGGGTACAGCCACCTGTTGTCCGAGTCCCTGTATTTTGGGGTGCTCTTAAAGGCAAGGTTTATACAGATGGTGCGCTCCTGTTGGGGGCTCGCTCTTCCAGCTGCCCTTCCACTAGGAACTAGCTGACCATTCCAGAAAACTATTTTGAAAAAAGTTATTCTTTTGTACCCTCTAGTGTGTGATTTGTGTGTAATACACACCCGTGCACGTGACAATGTGTATCCAACAATCAGGTGCACAAAGAATAAGCACAAAAAAGCAAATATAAAGCACGAGCACGATCTGTGTACGTGCAGTGCGGCTCGACTAACATGGGCTCAAGCAAGGCGCAATTCAGGGGAAGGACCGGATGGACCAAAAAAGTAGGAGCAATAAAAAAAAGGCAACAAGGAAGTAAAATAGAATGTAATAAACAAAAACTTTTTTTTCTTTTTTTTTTCTTTTTTCTTTCTGTGCAAATAGAAATGGAAAAGGGAAAGTCCTGCTTCAAGTAAAGAAAGGAAGAAAACCTTTATTTTTATTTTTATTTTTATTTACAAATCAACTCAAGACAAAAACTTTGGGCACGAGTTTACGTTACTGGGGGAGCATTTATAAAAGAATACAAAAAATAATTCAAAAAAAAAAAAGATCAAATGCCCCTAACATTTCAATGGTGTTTTGATCATTTTATTTTTATTTATTTTTAATATATTTTTTTATAGGTGCATGTGTGAGAAGGATTGATAATCAATATTTTAGCTGAATCTAATGCATAGAATAAAAAATTAAATACTTATTCATGCTCTCAAAATTGACATACACCATATTTTCATAGCTTATTAAACATAGGGCTACAGTTACACTCTTAGAATTCCAAACAAGTTATAAGACAGTATTTTATAGATCCAAACACAAATCTTCCAGCCTCCGATTCGAACTTCCCCACTTTCTACCTTCTAGCTTCCAGTTGTCAAACCACGAACTTAGTAAAAGAAATTTTGAAAAATACAATAAAAACTACACATATTTATCGCCCCGGCGAAAAAAGATCATATTGAAATGCGGTTTCTAGGCTATACAAAGTCAATAAAATCAGTTATTTCAAGTATGTTAATAAATTTAGATACATTAATTCATCACTGTGTTAGATTTTCAAGGACCACATCACCCAGGTCAAAAATAGAAATTTTAATAAAATTTAATTGAACATCGATGATACTGGTACAATAGAGAGAGAGAGAGAGAAGACGGTGGTGGTGAAGAACCTTTATGATTATGGCCACTCTGATATCAGAGTGAGCATACATTTGAAGCTTCTTTCTCTTGGGCTCATGCTGAGAGAGAGAGAGAGAGAGAGAGGAACGACTTATTGCATCAGGCCTCAGCAGCTTCTTGCTCTTCTTTGATCACTCCGGAGTCAAGAAGGTCGGTGGACATGGCTGAAGGTATCCGGTGGCGCTTGAGTATGCGAGAGGTGGCGAGCTTGGCCTTATTATAATTCAAAACCACGACCCTTTCATCGTCAAGATCGAACCGTAGGCTCTCCTCTTTACAGTCTTCAACAAGCTCACACAGATGCTTTAGATTATCGATCTCCACACCATTTACCTTTTTCACCTGTCGCACCAGACAGACAGTCAGAGAGGGAGAGAGATTACTAGTCTTTTTCATTACTTTATTCATTCCTGATACAAAAAGGAAAAGAGAATGAGACTTATTTCTTCGATTAACAAAATTTAGACAATAGTTTCTTGACATATGTGAATGAAAAGGAAAAGTATACAAAGAGACCATTTATCTTTGGTACAAAGTGGTCACAATTAATCTTGACCATTGGATGTGAAATTGGGTGGCTACATTTATTGCATTGACCAAACTCAAAGTTCAAAAGAAAATTTCTCAAACTTCGTGACATATCCAAACGATCAAATTTTACATCGGATGGGTATAAGTAATTGTGACCTCCTTATATCAAAGGTATTAAAAGTAAACGGTCTAATTGTACACAATTCCAAATGAAAAAAGAAAAACAAGTTTCATAAATGGGCCTTTATATCCTTCAAAAGAAAATCCATAATGGAGAAGCATATGGCTTTTAAATAACTGATAATTAGAGAAAAATATAAAAGGGGGGAGAGTGACTGAGTACATGTAATTCTGCAAGTTATGTCTAGAGCTCCATTCTCACTAGGTCACAAGTTAGCATTCCAAATATATACATATAGATAAGGGGAGAGATAGTAAAAAAGCTTTGTAGTACCTGTAGCTCTGCAAGCCGCTCGTAACCCACATTGATTTCATCCATCAAAACCTGAAAGATTTTTGAAGTCATTCTTTTTAGGTTTTATCAAAATTCGTTAAGTGACAAGAATAACCACATACATTCCAAAAAAATTGTTATGTTAAACAGTCTCTCTCCCTCTCTTTCTCTCTCAACTAAATATGGGTCAGGCCCAACGTTTTAAAACCCAGACCTGGAGCTGGACTCGAACTCACTAGGGTCTTGAGCCCAAGTCAGGCGGGTTGTCTAGGCCGAGTCTCAATGAGTCTTGGCCTATTCTATGGCTAACAAGCCTTGTAAGGGCTGAAATTTTATGACTCTCATCCAAGAAATTTCCATGGAACTCACCAGGGTCCTCAGCCAAGTTAACATGGGCGAGTCCTGAGTTGTCTCATCAAGTTTTTAAACACTCGTTAGGCCAAATCACGAAATTTCAGCATTCATTCTCAATACCGTTAGTGAACCATACCTGAGAGAGGATTACAAGCTGTTCGCCAACCTTTTCGGGCAATTCTCGCAATGCACGCTCACACAAACGGCGAGGAGATGTATTATACCAGTCTTCGCCATACTCATGAAGATAAGGCTGGGTCAATGGAACAAAGACCAAGCCAGCAAATATATAGTAGCTGGGCAACTTCTCGTACTCATGAACTGGAACTAATGCTTTTAACTGCAAATCCCCAAAGGCTTCAGTTGAGAGAGAGAGAGAGAGTATATCTAGAGGCAGAATTTCAAACAAACTACAAGATGGAGTTCAAGAAGTGGACTCACAGGATGAACTACAACACTGAGTTCAAGCTCTTGACCATCTCTTAACACCCTTATATTTGCGGTTTCATTCGCTTTTTTCATGGAGACCAAATGATCAAATGTTATCCGCTCTCTATTCCGGAAAGGCACTGAATTAGCAGATAATTAGCTATATAATATGTCCAAGTCACTAAAAATATAAGTTGGACTGAAATCTGAATTTGACATTCATAGATAATCAGTAAAATCCTTCCTCTTTAAATAACCAAGTTTCAGTGCGCAGGTAAAGGATCGTCACCATATCAAGTTTATAAGTTTATCCTACCAGAATATAGCTGTTGATAAAAAATTAAAGAGCCCATTAAAGCAAGTTATTGAAATGTTTAAGGGCTTTTCAACCTTAACATCCTCCAAATCCAATAGTTCAAGGCCACAATTGTTGGAAGCGGGAGCCAAGGATCATCCCTTGCCCAAAGTTCCCCAACTCGGAAGCCCATGAGATCTGGTGTCTAAGAGTTTCCTAGGTGTACTCATAGAATATATATATATATATATATATGGGATTATCTACAAAGTGACCATTTATCTTTTGTACATGGAGGTCACAATCATTCCCACTCATTAGATATCTAATTGGATGGCTTGGGGTGAGTCACGAAGTCCAAGAATTTTTTTTGAAACTTTGTGTCTATTTAATGACACTCCTACAACCTCCCATTTCGAAATTTAAGGAACAAGAATAATTGTGACCTCCATGTATAAAATATAAATGGCCTTTTTGTAGACAATCCCTATATATATATATATATATATATATATATATATATA
>NW_006500355.1:1596867-1620871 GCF_000471905.2 Amborella trichopoda | reverse complement strand
TAATAATTATTTAATTGTATATTCTAATAGTGATTTAGAACTATAAATTCCAATATAATAATCACTTATAAATAGGTTTAATTATAATTATTATAATGTATATTCTAATATGTTTATTATAAATATTTTTATTATGATTAGGAACTAAATATTAATATGAAATGAGCAATTATATTTAAAATTTATATTCTGAAATAAAATTGTTATTATATTTTTTATTATAACAAACAATAATAGATATTATTTTTGCTATTATGAGTAAATTATAATCATATAATTTTATATACCAATAGTATTTAATTGGAATTTTAAGTATATTGTATCATATTTCAATGAATATTATCCTAAAATTTTATTATTTTTGTTATTATGAGTACATATGATTATACAATTATAATCATATAATTATTATATACCAATAGTATTTATTTAGAATTTTAAGTATATTATATCATATTTCAGTGAATATTATCCTAAAATTTAAATTTTTCAATGATCTCTCCCTCCCTAAGATAAATTTTCAAGGATCTCTCTCGGTGATTTACTCTCCTTTCTCTTTCACTACTACTCTCTCTCTCATTCTCTCTCACATTCTCTCCCTCCCTAAAAGATTGGAAAATCTACCCATCTCCTTGATTTTCTCTCCATTCTTTCCTTTCAATTTCCTTTCCACGTACTATCACTCTATCTTCTTTTTTTTAAGGTTAATGGTAATACTCTCTCTATCAATTCCCTAATATTTTACTCAATCTCTACCTATTTATCCCCAACTCAATTATAGGCATCTATCTCTTCATGATAATTTTTCCTTGGGATAGAGATATAATCATATAATTATAAATTTTAGATGTACTTCCTCTTTGCATGGGAATACTCATGCTACCTTACAAAATTATAGGAATGAGATTTTTGATATAGAATTATGCTTAAATAACCAAAATAATAGGAATGATATTTTGGAGTGAAGCATGTCACGTAAATCATAAGAAAGAAATTGTAGAGAGAGATTCAAATATATTTCTGAAAATCTTAAAGTCCAATATAAACCATGTTGAAAAAACCGGGTGATCTAACCAGTAATCTCTCCGTGAGACTCGAACCGGCCACTTGCCGGTTCTGGTTTCGAGCGGTTTTCGTGATCGACTGGTATTTAAAAAAATATATCAAAAAATTGTATATAAAATCCCAAAAATAAATAATTTGGTATGTAATACATTTTTTAATATTGTTTACATCATGGTAAAGATTAGAAATTGTTTTGGTCATTAATACCCACTTTTATATTTTCCCATCTTTTATGAAAAAATTTAAAAATAGCCCTAGGCACAAATCGATTATTTAAAATCCATTTTTTCATTTATTTTCAACTTCATTTGAATGTGTTTTATTTTAATCATTCTCTATATGTTTTTCATATTTTACTAGATCTTTTTTGTATATTTTTCATTTTTTAAAGCAAGTTTTTGACCACCAGGGACTTGCCCGGTTAGAACCGGTTGAATCGGCCTGTTTACCCGTTAGGCCGGTTAAATGGCTTCCGGCCCCATGCCCTGTTAACCATTCCAGTTAGATTTTGCAAATACTGGAATAGAGATAATGGAGTATATTGTATTATAGAAAAAGTTTATAAAGGTTGAGTCTCTAAACAATCAAATTAAGGCACCTAAAAAATTCACTAGAATAGGTTGTTTCGATGTGAAAAAGCCCTCAATCGATCATCTTGACCTCGAGATTTATAGATGTGGAAGAAAATGGTCTAGGACATAGTGCATCTTGTAATGCATTATTTGGGCCATTAATTTTCAATATTTTCAAGAGTGTTCATGGATCTGCTCGATATACACTATTTCTAAAGTTCTAAATTTTATAATTAGAGAAGAAAATAAATTTTCAGGCCATCACAAAAAATTTTCCTACTGAAAAATATCTTTTGACACTATTTAGAGGTATGCCTTACTTTGATTGTTTAGGGCCTCAACCTTATACAAACCACACCCTTATATTATTACACAATATACTATATTATATTATGTATGTATATTAAAAGTAGGGGTGAAATTGTTAAATTAAAAAAAAAGATTCTTTTGTTTCTCAAACTATGCACACATGCACCATGAAAAGTCTACAGTAAGAGAGTACCATAAAAAAATGAGGTTATAGGGTCATGCAAAGAAAGAACTAAAATGTATCCTTAGACCACCACTCCAGTTTTTCAATGGCGTTCATGAAACCTTTGAGATATATAATGCAATATAATTAACATACAGACATGCATGCGTACACACTACTATAGTATAGTGAGCAGTAAATAGTGTATATAGTCATCTGAAAATTCATCTAAATCATGTATATTATTAAAAAAATAAATCATCTAATCATATATCTAATGATTAAATCATAAAATAAGGAGTGAGCTTAAGGGATTAGCTCCAGGAACACAGAACCGTGTCTGAGGAGTCAGAGCATCCCCTAGGAAAGGTGATCCTGGTAAACATGCTCAAAGCCAGAAGAAGATGTGAAACCTTAATACCAAAATTGACCCTCACCCTTTATTAGACTTGGTTTTCTAAGCTATATTGTCATTTGACATAAACAAGGGAATGTGATAAGTGGTGTCATATCAACTTCACCGAATAAATGCTATTGTCCTCTAAATTGTGGCTTAATATAAATCTCACTCGTGCCCCATTTAAATCACCCAAATTGTATAGAGTGAAAATTAAATCTACCAAAGAGTAAGAAGATAATCCTTGCAACTAGGGGTACAAAACTTGTTCTAACCTTGACATCTTGGTTTTGTTGAGGTTAGAAAACCCTTAAGCAAAATATAAATAAAGAACTTGATGAAGTGCATATGTTAAGATGGTTAAATACCAGTTCCATCATTTGCTATTGGGACACCATCAAATGCGAGAATTATGTCATCTTTCTTGAGAACTCTATGGGCATCTGAAATAGGATTTATCTTGCTCACGAGCACCCCAGTCATCTCAGGGTGCATGTGGAAATGCTCTCGCAATTGTGCATTTTCTGAAGGTTGGCATGACAGGCCCAATGAACAAAACCCTACATACTTTCCACTTTCATCCACATCCGATAGAAAATGTTTTATTACAGGAACTGGAATTATGTACCTACACAAAGCCAGTTAAAAAATATCAGACTTCATGAGAAGTCAGTAGGTTATCAGTGAAATTCATCACATAGCCCCAAAAAATATATGTACTACTAAATATGGTGCACAGCTAGCCATTGATATTTCTGAAAACAATTGATCAAAAAGTATAGGACATAAAATTAAACAGTCAGAAACAAATCTGGCCCTACTGCTGGCCTTGGTCTCCCATTCCAGGCTTACCACATTCACAAATCAAATATCATTAATGGTAATTGGTAGGAGTAACAATCCTGGCAGAACCAATACTATGTAGGGGAGGAGAAAAGTATTCAACAACATGTGAGACGAACCATGAAATAGCAAACGCACCACAATATGTCTTCATACTACTAAGACTGGGTCTAAGAAAGGTAACCTAATCCAAGTATTGATCCACATTAAAATTGAACACGACAACAGGTTGAAGGACTAGGCAAGGCTAATGCAGCAAGTGACAAGACACACCTATAAGTAATAACAATTTAGGAAGCACAAAAAGAACCATAAGAGGACAAGGCAAAGTAGGCTTGCCTCATATATTTTGAAACTCACCCAATATTTTCCGCACCTGAAAGGTTTTGAAAAGCGACTCCCGCAACCTTGTCACCCATAATTGCAGGACCACCACTATTTCCTGGGTTAATGGCTGCATCAATTTGTATAGCCATGAGTTGTGTGGCACCATGAGCATATTGTGTTGGCTCAACTCTAGAAACAACCCCCTTTGTCACTGAAATACTGTCACCACCTGTATACAGACAGAGCTAAAGTTACAAGGAAATCTAAAGGAAGGAACCAAGCTTATCGCATAGTAGAATCATCTGGTTATATCTTATAAAATTCTATCAACATTACATATCGGAATCAAATTCAGGCTCAGAAAGCTTGTTACATTCGCGTGCATACAAAAGCATCACATAGCTGTCCTCTTGTAGTCTGAAGAGAATACAGGGTATTCTAACCCTACTATAAACTAGGTTTTTCCAGTGGAAGCTTCAAATGGAGTTGCACAGAGATGCATCACCATCAGCTAATTGCACATCACTCTATTTATGAGTCGAAAACTGGCGACTGATTAGTTAGACTTCCTAGGTCAATCCAATATTCTAACTACTTGATAATTAGCTCATTTTAACCAGCCAATTTGATGACATTAGAATCTATCAACATGTTCTGTGAAGTGTCTGACACTACAATGCATTCAATCACAACATCCCGGAACATATGGTAGGTTCCACAACTGAGTTATGTTTTGCAGCTAACAAGATCAAACCATAGGCTCTGCAGATAGGTTCTAGAAACAATAGACACAAAATATTTATGGTAAAGTTCAGAAAATGCATCATCGGAAACAGTGGATAGGCTGAGCATAGCATCATCATGTAATCTCTCTCCCTTAATCTCACTACCACTTTAGCATGTGCATTATTTTTATCGATGATAACTGTATAGTATACTCATGAAACAATGCATGCATGTGTGCATTCACTCATACCAAGACATGCACATAAGCTCAACACCATAAAGCTTTTTGAAGCAATACTCTACCAACACCATCTTGTGATAAGGATTTAAAAATACTGCAATCGGATAAATCAAATTGTACTATGTTCAGTACTTGTTCAAATTTCTTAAGCACTTTCTCAGACATGTTACTAAAATAAAAGTCAGTGCTCTTTGTGCCATCAATTAAAAATATCTAAATTTTTGAAATTCCAAAAAGATACAAGTTCACAATTGGATATTGTATTCTAAAAAGAAAAAAGTTAAATAACATCAAGGGACACTTTAAAAAACTTGCACATAGCTTCGATGTCTTGTCATTCTCGTGAGGAAGAGGCATTGATGCAAGCTTGATCGCAAAAACCAGAACAAGGGAGAACTTGCTTAAAATACAAGACCCTTTAAAGCATAAGATACATCGAGTTTCATATCATAGGAACATCAAGAAATGATCCTTTTATGCTACTCACCAGCATTTTGTTGAGCATGTTCATAGAAATCCTATTTGTGATAATTTGAGGACTTCACATGCTTTGTGCTCTCTCAAACCTTAGCAGGATTTTCATCAATCCCTTTCAAACCATCTTTAATGTATCTAACATTAAGCTTCAATATATGATAATAGTTATCTGACGTGGACCAAACAGCCATCAAAAGGAAACTTTTCTTCTCTTGTCGCACCCCTAAAATACTTTCTGAAAAAGGGTGAATTTTCTTCTCAATTAACTCTAAGAGTTTCTGATGTAACATTGGTAGAATGAACATCTAGAGTTCTGGTGATAACTATATACTTCATTCAATCAAAAGCATTGAGGTTGCATTAACTACTAGCAAACCACTACAAGGAGTCAACACATTTACAAAATTCAGAGATTCATTCCTAAATATCCAATAATTATCTACAAAAAGGCAGTTAAGCCCATGTACACAATTATTTGAATAGAGCTCCATGAAGCATAAATCAGTAGTTGAACAAGTGACAAGTCTTGCAACATATTACCTTTCTCTACCCTTTTTTCTTTTTTTGACGGCATCATTTCTCTTCTGTTTACTATACAATTATAATATATTAGCCTTTGTAGTATTTCTTGTGAGTAGATTAAAGGGTGGGTTACGAGTAGCTAGAAGTGCTCCGCAAAAAATGATCAACCATGCTAAATAGGTAATATTATCTTAGACGGTCTTCTTTATATTACTTAGTGAAATGTACATACTTTACTGTCATAACGCAGAATTCAAATTATAATGTCAAGGGCTGCTCAAGCTAGTGAAAGCACTGATCACATTTTAGCAACCTCAATATCCTCTAACGATAAATGTCAAAAAACATCTCACAGTAGGAAGGAATTCAATGGGGTTGCGGGGTCAAATGAGAAGAAGGTTAGGTGTAACTATTTGACACTCCTTTTTCTGCTACTCCTTTTATATGCCAGTCCTTTTTTTGTCGAGCATAAGATAGTTGAAGCTGATGAAGAGCTCCGTTATGAAATAGAAAATCGGATATACTACATAGTAGTCACAATGAAATAAAATAAACTACAAAGATACTTCTCTTTTTCAGAAATCCACTAAATAAATACTGAGAAAATAGATAGAATGCCTTTCCCTAAAATTTAGCCGAGTGTACCAACTCAAAGTAGTCAAGTTCTTGAGAAAATCTACACATTCTTTATAATTTAACCAAAGGAAAAGAGCCTTAATTCCAAAAACGTATTTAGCACCCTCATAATAGGACAATCTAACATGAACACCATGCTAATTGAAAGGAAAGGCTACTAGAGTTGTAGAGAAAAGTTGAGACATTATTAAATGTTGACTAGAAGGATGGACATGAAAATTATTAAAGATAAAATTCAAACTCTTGAAAGTTTATCCTTGGTAAAATCTGAGCCAACTCAAAGATAGTTAACATGAAAGTGATGAACTTAAATGAAATTCTTGCTAACTGAAACATTCTAACAACATATTCCTAAGAACATACTTCAATTTGCTAACTGAAACATTCTAACAACATATTCCTAAAGAACATACTTTAATTTTCAACATATTTACTAGTTTTACCAGACTGTAATCCATTCTTAAAAACCATATTTCATTGGTTTTAAGTGCAAGAAAAGTATTTTACAGCCAATGTAAAAAAATCTTAAGAGTTCAACTATAGGCATGTCAGATTTCGTAACAAATGTATGACTCCAATAAACAATTAATGAGTAATTCATAATAAAAACAAGTATAAAGTTTTAGTGTCTCTTCCATGCCTTAGCATTTGCATTATGTCTAGGAATAGAATTATCCAATTAGTGTCTTCATGTGACTAAAGGAACCAACACTCTAAATTCATCTCCATAGAGATAATGGCATCAAAAAATACGTTGAACAAATGACTTCATCCATATTTATATGTAGATTTTTTTTTCAAAATAAATGTTGAGATATTTGCCCAAAAAAATAAAAGTAGCACACACAACACAAACTTATTTATTAACAGAAGAAATCCTTACTCTGAACTAATAATAAAAAAAAAAACAGAAGCTACCTTGAGGGTACCCAACAACAGCGACAGATTCCTGTAGGAATGGAATGTCCCCAAGCTCAAGAAAGTGCATTCCCTCCCAAAATTCTTCACTTTCAACAACAATAAGTGCGAGATCACATTCATGTCCGACTGCTTGAACTTCAGCTCTATACTTAGCAGGAGAACCATGCTTCCTGACACGAACAAATGTATGATCCGCTACTACGTGTGCATTGGTCAGAATTCGTCGTCCAGGGATAACAAATCCTACAATTAAATGAATAAAAAATGTTAATAACAAGAAAGTAAACCAAAAGGCACATAATCCACTTCTTTATGATTAGAAATACTAAGAAGTAGAAGAGGATACACAAACAAAGTAAGGTTTTCCTTTATCTATTTCTTTTTGAAAGAGACAAGTATTATTCATCATGGACACAACATGCATAAATTGTAAAGAGAATATCAATACAATCAAATAATTCCTTTTTGGCATCATAACACTATTGATCATTTTCATGTTACCTTCCAAACTGATTGTGAAATTGATCCACATTTATGCATCATATGCACGATACTCTATCACTCATAGAACAAAGGATCCAAGACTGATTCAGTCAAAATATCAAATCACTAACATAAAGAATGGCCTAAGAATATCAATATACAAAGAGATTGAATAGCATATGATAAAAAATATAGTAATCCAAGAAGCAATTAGACTTTGCACAACTGCAACAATTAAAAAACAGGGCTTTCCACAATAATAGAAATCAAACCAAAAACAACCGCTAGATCGTTATGTACAACATTTTGAAAAAATCAAAGGGAATGATACTTCAAATTCAAAAAAAAAAAAAGGCTGTGTATGGCTTTTCATGGGAAAGACCAATAAAAATGATGATATTATGAAAAAACAAAAACAGAAGTTGACCGAACAAAGTGAGCAAGCAATCAAACAAACAAATGAAAGATAAAAAACACATTAACTTTTGAAACCCAACAAATTCAATTTTTTAAAATGCATGAAAAAGTAACTAAAAACCCATCAAACAACTTACCCTTCTCTACTATCACATTAACCGTTCACAATCGAAGAGTAGGCCACCCAAGTTCAGCCCTCTTTTTCTTCAATATCTCTCTTTTCCTTTTTTATTCTATCTAGCATGCCGAGGCCGGTGCGACCTGATAGGCCTTAGGCCGGGCAAGAGTCAGGACTCTTTGGCCCATTCCAGGCATATTGGCGCATATTGGCGATAGATGGTCCAGGCATATTGGCGATGGATGGCCCCGCCAGTTGCCAGCCCTATCAAAGAGGGCAATGAAATAAGGAAAAAAAAAAAGAGAAGTACCTGATCCCATGGTTTCTCTCTGAGACTTGTTCTGCCATGGAAGGAAGTAATTGGGGCTACTGGAAACTGTGAAAACCTTTACCACAGCATCAATCGCCAGATGAATGGCAGCATAAGCATCTGTAAACTGAAACCCATCTGCCTCTTCGTCAGTCTCTTCAACTTCCTTTGCTTCTCTCTCAACCTTTTCGAATGTGGGTGGTGGGTAAATGCGAGGAGTGAGAATGCGGGAAGTTGGGTTGAGAAGAGAGGTTGTGGAGGTGGTGTAGAGAGCGGGAGAGAGATGGGTGGCGGGTGTAGAGAGAGAGGGAGAGAGATGGTTAGAGAGAGAAGGGAGGGAAGGTGAGAGACGGTAGACTCGGCGAACAGCTCTGAGAGTGGTGGGAAGAAGCATAGCGGCGGTTCGGGAAGAAGAGAGACTGGGCGGGTGGCTTGGGAGGGGCGGAGGGTTTGGGCCAGGGTCAAGCTGAACGAGTCCCTCCCAAATATGAATTGAATGAAAAATAGACAATGAAATGAAAAAGATAAAAAAATGAAGGCTTCAGTAGGTGCTAGGCGTATCTATGGGGGAAAGGTTTCCATACAGCATAGAAGATCTACGCTTCTCCTACCATCAAGCCGTTCAATTTTGATAAAGAGAGACACTCACTATTTGATCTTAGATTCGACGTTTCAAAGTATTTTATTTTTAGCGTTTTTTATACAAATTGTATGAATATAAAATTTGATATATACCATATTCTCATCGGAGCGTACCTATAAAAAATATTAAAAATAAATTTTTGCTAATTTTATTTTATTGAAAATATTTTTTGCTAGTACGAGTTTAATAGAGGATTGGACGGCCAAAATTTGGTTTCAAAATAGTTTATAGGAAAAAAATTAAAAATAAAATAATATAAAGACGTAACATTGTGATTGGGGCAATCTTAGCCCTCCATTCAATATGGACAGTTGGATAAGGGAAAGTATATAAGTTTTATACTGTAAGGGAAGCATAGAAAGCTTGCCCATACGTATATATACAGGAAAAAGTTTAGGAATTATACATAGTGCGACTATTTACTTTTGATACAAGCCGGTCACAATTTAGTGGCCATAATTCCCCACAACCATTTGATGTGAAATTTGATAGTTTGGATGTGTCATGAAGTTCGAAAAATTTTCTTTTGAAGTTTGAACTTAGTCAATGGAATAATTGCAACCACCCAATGTCACATCCAATGGTCAAGATTAATAGGACCACTTTGTATCAAAAGTAAATGGTCTCATTCTATACTTTCTCAAAGTTTATATTGTTGGGTTTATGTGGCCTTATGAGTGCTTGTAAAATGAAATGATAGAGTGGAATATGAACTCAGTGGGAGTGTGGTCTCTCGTGGACCATATTAAGCAAACGATGTTTGTTATACCGGATTGTGTTTGACGATCTAGGCCAGTCGCTTGAGAAAGACCCATGTTACCTGGGCATAAACAACAAATCAAGAACGATTCTAATGTGTTAGCCCTTGATGAGGTCGGAGAATATGCCCGAATGAGTGAGCCGAGGGACTGTGTGACCCTCATGTGTGATGATGACCTTCAGATACGGGGGCCAAAGTCTCATCCATGTGCCATCACACGGCATGCATATCGATAGATCATTTGATAAAGCTAGAAATCCACCTTTTGGGTGAAGCGTATGCATGTGCGAGAGATACCCTGATGCACCATAGGAGCTGTGGTCTAATCAGGTCTAGGTGACATTGACTCGTCTCTAAAGGAGGACTTGAACTCCACATATTGGGATTGCGACCTCTTGGCTCATCGGCTAGACTTTAAGGACCCGCTAATAGGCTCTTGCTTGGACTGTGGGTCATGAAAAACACTGAGTCGATCTGATAAAGCAAGGGTGATTTGTAGTCCACAGTTGAAGGTAGAGTGCCCCATGACTATTGATTCCTAAACAAAATGGATATTTTTCCCATCAAATTAATTTAATTGTATTTGTTTTACGATGAAAATTATTTTAGGATTATTAGTTGAATTTTTATGAACCTCTGGATATTTTATTTATAATTTTTAGATTTATAAAATTGAAGATATTGATTTTACAATGGTTTAAATATTCAAATAATATTCTAAAATCCTTTTATTAATTTTAAATATATATAAAAATATCATGGGGGCCCATTGTGTACGTGGACCCACCATATTCCTAGAAGGTGGAACCCATAAGTGCCTCCTTTGGGTGGCACACCCCACCCTTGACTTGATATATCTTTGAAAGATTTTGAGAAAAGATTGAGTAGATTTCTGTTATTTTATAGTATGCACAATATTTTGATTAGATTTAATTATTTAATTTATATTAATGGGAAAATGGTTTATGAAATGGAGATAATGGTTCATGTACATTCCATAATGTTGATAGCCCATTTATGAAATACATGGCTCAAATCTCTCACTCCACAAGTCACGCACAATATTTTGATTAGATTTAATTTATTTAATTTATATTGATGGAAAAATAGTTTAAGAAAGGGGGATAATGGTTGACGTACCTTCTATAATATTAATGGCCTATATATAGAATGGATGACTCAAATCTCTCACCCCACAAGTTACCCAAGATCAATGATTCAAAACATATACCCAAAAATCTTTATACCTTATCTCTTGTACCTATTTCTCATATTTCTATCTCATATCCCACAAAGGGGCACTCCCCACTTAGAATTTCTCTTTTTCTTAAGAAAAACTTCTCTCTATCATGAAAGCCAAAGGGGGCACACACCACTCTCTCATTTTTGATTTTTCCCTCACACATTGTGAAAGAACCTAAGGGTTTAGGTTATAGAGTTATTCTCTCTCTTATTTTTCAACTATGGATTTATGGCTAAGGGTTTTAGAGTTTAGTAAAAAGATAACCCATCTCTCTCAAACTAGGTTACTATGAGAATTCACCTAGGGTTTGAATTTGTGATCAAAGGGATTCATGTTCTATTAGTGTGGCTTGTGACTTGACCTAAACTTACTTTTCCAATCATTGATCCCGCGCCATCGGATGGTGGTGACTTGGTATGGGGTGTGATAAGCCAAGTTGAGGTAATCTCCTACACTCTTTTTTTTGTTTCTTGCAATCATATTTTTTATTCTCAAGCATAATGCATAGTTGTTTAAATGACATCAAGTTGTTAAGATCTTGGTTTTATTGTTATGTTGATTTTATTTTGGAATTTATCTTATTGTAATAAAGATCACCTGTAAGTTATCTTTTGCCAAAGAAAAGGGGTGAAGAAAATAAAATAAATAAAATATTTATATATATATATATATATATATATATATATATGTTCCCCGGTAAAAGATCGCATAGGTCGTTCTTTCATATATCTATCGACAAATATAAACATTGATAGTAAATCGATTTTGCTCCAAAAAGTCGGAGGCAAAAAATCAAGTAAAAAATACAAATAGTAAAAAATTAAGTAATTTAAGTAATCGTGAATATTTGGGATTTGGCTCAAAAAGATGGAGTGAAAATATTAGATATATAAAGGTAACTTAATATAAGAGTATGACTTGCGGTTTTTGTATGTATATATTAAAGCTATTGAACTATCATTTTATGTCCATACGTAATATCGTGAGAGTTATACTTAACAAAGTTTTGTTTAAACTTTCAATGGATACAATAATAATGCTTATTTTGATGTCACGATACAAAACATATGATAGATTTTTTGGAAATGTATAATAAAACAATGATAACAATACTAAATGCAAAACTACATTAGCAAACAATGAAAGCAGTGACCCAAAGTATGAGATTATTGTGTGAAGAAGAAAAAAAAAAGATCCTCAATAAAGGATTGCTATTAACTAAAAACACAAAAATGTAAAATAGCGGTCTACCCAAATAGCTATGTACTATACAGTGTTCACAAAATCAAACCGGAAGGGTTAATTGGATATGGGCTCAGAAGTGATTTAACTGGTCTAACTGGTAAACTGGCCGATCCAACCGCTCTAATCGGGTAAGTCCCGAACGATCAAAAAAGTGTTGAAAAAAATAAAAAAGGTATAAAAAAACAAATCTAATAAAATATGAAAAGCATATAAAGAATGTGATTAAAACAAAACACACTCAAATGAAGTTGAAAATTATTGAAAAAAGTGGATTTTAATAAATCGATTTGTTCCCAGGGGTATTTTTAAAATTTTCTGAAAAAGATGGGAAAATATAAAAGTGAGTATCAATGGCCACAATTTGTTTTAATCTTTACATAATGTAAGTAATATTAAAATAATGTTAAAAAATTGACTTTACCAAATCTTTTTTTAAAAGAAAATAAAAAAAAAATAAGTTATATACAAATAGACCATTCTTTTTGTAAATACGTAGTAAATGACATATTGGTTAATAGATCTAATAGGCAACTAAATATTATATGATGCATTGGTTAGTGGGTTTAATAACAAATTATTTCTTTACAAGAACTTTCAAGTTCGATTTATGTGGGCAAGTAAATCTTTTGAACTTCTTACCAATGTAATGAATTCTTAGAATTGTTAAAATTACGAATTCTTTCTTTACAAGAACTTTGAAGTTCCATTCATGTGGGCAAGTAAATTTTTTTGAACTTACCAATGTAATGAATTCTTGTAATTGTTAAAAAGAACTGCTAAACTGAACCACACTAATGTTTAAAAACAAGTAAATTTTTTGAACTTCATGTAATGAATACTTAGAATTGTTAAAAAAATTGTTAAAATGAACCACAACAATGTTTTAAAAAAATAAATTTTCAGAATTGTTAAAAAAAAAAAAGTTAAAAAATGAATTCTTAGAATTGTTAAAAAAAAAATTGTTATAATGAGCCGTTCCAATGTTTAAAAAAAAAACCCGCTGATGGTGGGATTCGAACCATGGTTCGTATAAAATACAATCGCCAATGATAAACAATATGTCATTCTAAAATATTTGATATAAATATAAAGTATTATTCTATTTAAAATTTAAGAAATCAGTTGATCACCAAAACCGTCCAAAATCGGAACCGGCCAGTGGCTGGCTGGTTCCGATCTAACCGGGCGGTTAGCGGTTAGATCGGCCAGTTTGCAAACACTGGTTCTATACACTAGTAAAATAAAAAGAAAAATTGAAAAGGTGAACTTAATCAAATTTATATATTCATAAAAAAGCAACATAATATTTAAATAAATTCAAATATTTGAAGCTCGCGTTGAATTACTAGCTACTTAAGTATTAATTGTCTCTAAATCTCTTTCTTACTCTTTATAATGAAGCTTTGGTTTTTGGAGAGAAAAAAGGGATTTTTATGGGGTTACTCTTCCTTTAACTCTAACTATTATTCTAAGATATATGGTTGTTTTGATGTATTATATTTTGAAGATGGAAAAAGTTTATATAAAGTTGAGAATTAAGGTGTGCCTCTAAAATCCTGTGAAAAAACTATTTTGATGCTGGGAAAACATCTAATTGATCATGTCGACATTGAGATGTAGAGATATCAGAGAAAAACGAGATTTCAAGTCTTAAAAACAGTACATATTGCAACACATTATTTAGACCGTCTATTTTCAATATTTTCATCTGTTTATAGATCTGCATGATTTGAAGTTCAACTTTTGAATTATGTTTAGAATTTAAAAATCTTATAATTAAAGATAAAAATAGATTCTCACACCATCCTAAGAACTTTCAGCACGAAAATTATATCTCGTGACAGAGTTTGATTTGTTAAAGTTACAACCTTATGCATGCCACACCCTTTTAAAAAAAATATTGTTTTAATGGAGACTTGCAAACAATGGTCAAGACATAATCTAAGCTTTCTATTTTCATTGTCAAAATTAAATATAATATTGTTGTATATGGCTCTCCATATACAAATTATTTGTAATTAAAAATTTATAATTGTTTGATCTCTAATCAAATAGTTGAGAGTGTCCCCAATGATGTCGTTAGTGCTAAATGCTCTCACTCATATTTAATACATCACATTATTGTCGATCAATCCCAACCATCTAACCACCACCATATAGTTATTCTTCCCCATAATAATATAATGTATCTATATGAAGATTCATAAAAAAAAACTCTTCCTCTATATTACATTTATAAAAGTACGAAAAATACGAAACAAATGCATAATCAACCTTTGTCAGTTTTGAAATTTTAAAATTTCATAATTAAGAGTAAAACTAAAATTTTAAGTCATCGTAAAGGTTTTTGATACCGAAACTACATCTCCAAACACATTTGAAAGCACCTGTTACTATTAATAATTCCTTATCCAAACCTCACCCTTACACAATAGACAAGAAGAGAGGGCAAACAAACCTGATCTTTGACGCCCCAGTACGGCCCATTTATTTCTCTCATAGGACATTCATCCTGAGCCCATCACCCGCTCATTGGCCCACATACCAGGCCCAAAAGGCCTTATTTCCTGCTCTGCAAAGTGACCAATATACCCGCTATCCAGAGGACCTTTTTGTCATCCCCTTTGCTAAGAGACAAGACAAAAGGTGCAATAAAAAAATCCCCTTGCCATATGTCTGGCCATTAGATCATCTTCATTATTTAAATTCAAAACTTGGAAGTAATACATTGGGATTGCCGGCTATCAATTAACAATTCTCAACATCTTCCAACTCTTCTGCACATTAACAATCAGTCTTCCAACTCTTCATTTCCATTTCTCGCATAGATTAAAGAATGCCTTTTAACTCATTTTCTATTTCTTGACTTCATTTTCTTTTAAGCTTGAAAGAACCCCAAGAACCCATCTTCCATTTAGTTGCCTCCATTTCTTCTTTGCTCGAGACAACCCCAAGAACCCATCTTCTATATCTTCACCTCCATTTCTTGTTAGCTTGATGAAATCCCTTCAAAGTCTAAACCATCCTTTTCTTATAGCTAGTGCACCCAGCAAACTACAGCTCAAAAGCAAAAAGGCAACGGCTAGCATGAAAGTCGTTGCGCGTTAGCGCATCAGTTTTCTTGTGGAATCTTTCTATTCCATAACTTGGAAAATCCCCAAGAACAGATCTTCTATTTCTTTGCCTCCATTTCTTCTTGGCTTAATGACCCATATTTTATTTCTTCACCTCCATGTGTTTTTAACTTTAGAAAAGCCCATCTTCTACTTCTTCAGCTATATTCTCCTATATCTTGACCTTAGACCCATCTTCTATTTCATTGCCTCTATTTTTTGCTTAGCTTGAAAATTTCCTTTAATCCATCTTCTATTTTCTTCACCTCCATTTTTTTGGCCCGAGAAAAACCACTTTGACCCATCTACTTTTCACCTCAATTTATACATTAGCTTGAAAGGGGTCTTTTGGATCACCTTGATCTCACAAGAAAACATGAATTCCGGTCGCTGGAGAATTTTCGGGCCAGCGGAAACCAGCCGAAAAGACAAAGATGATGACTTGCTCCTATTTAGAGAGATGAAGAATAGGGACAAGGAGAAGGTTGCCAGCCTTCTCCAACCCGTAGTCTCGGGGGAGTTTGAACCTGACTATGGTAAGTCTCTTTAGCCATTGTCCAGTTTCACCATGCAGTCGTTTAAACTATGCCTTCTTTCTAAATATTTGCTGCTCCTGCGAGCATATTCTGTCTATTTGCTCCCTCGGGTAAAACAAAAGGTAGAAGCATTTTTAGGCCCTCCAATTCCAAGGATGTAACCTCTTGAACTTAGCAACCAACCTAGGGAAAAAAATAAAAAAACACGCCTGAAGAATCAATGTCCCAAGCGGATAGTTCAAGTTTTGGAGAGCAAGATCTTTTTAAGTGTTGAAGAACACAAAATCCATTTTTTTTTTATTAAATAATCATCTTATGCTTAAGTGGAACCCAAATTCAGATTAAGAAAATAAATCCTCCGAGTGGCTCTTTTGCCCAATGCAGTTATACACAGTATGCTCTTGCAGGAGCATGCTACATATTCTCATGTTTTTTTTCCCCATTAAGTTTGAATTTCTCACTAGTTTGGATCGGAGTTCTGTTGAATTTCAACATGTTTCTTTGTGCTTAGTTTACTATTATGATCGGCTCTGATTGAATTGAGACATCGATCAATGGTGAAGATGTGCGTGGTGCATATAACCTCCATGCACCAAGTGAACATGATCATTTTCATTCTCTTTATTTGGCATTTACGCTGTCTCTTGGGCAAAAGAGCTATTTAGGATAATTTTTTTAATCTAAAATTTTGTGGTCCAATTTAAGATTGCGACATGATTTTTTTTTTTTTCATAAAAAAATTGCATACGAGTTCTGAAGCACTTAGATCTATGGCCAAAATTGGAAGATCACCGTTCAATTGTAAGACTGTAAATTTCATTGTTTTCTTGTTTGGAGGTTGGGAGGCTACATCCCCAATCTAATCAAATTTACTCTGACATATAAACTTTTGCCATTTAAGATACATAAGTATATGTATAATTTTCATTTGTCATCATGGGCATCATGTTATGATAGAGATTTTGGATTTGAACCTCTAGCAAACTATCTAATCAAATAAAATTTATGTGAATATTTCTTATAATAAGTGGCATTTAAAAAATGTCTCCCATATTTTACATTTTTTTGTGTTTTTTACTTTTATTTTTCAAAGTAACCCCTTATTTGGAATTATTATTTCTAAACCGCTCATTATAAGAAATCAAAGCGGTATAAATTATTAGTTCTGAACCGTTTGTTGTAAGGAATCAAAAAGGGTCGAAAACCATTTGCTCATTATAAAGAATCAAAGCGTTCTAAATTAATAATTAAGTTATCTAGAACTATTAGTTACAAACTGCTTTGAATTTTTACACGGATGCAAAGATAGATCAAAGCGGTCCGGAGCTATTAGTTCCAAACTAGCTAGTAGAATTCTGGTGAGCACTCTAAAACTAATAGCTCTAAATAGGGTATTTTAAATAAGATAAAAAACCATGAAAAATAGTATATAAGTGTAAAATATAAAACATGGGTGACATTTTTAAATACTGTCAATTATAAAGGATCTTAATGTAGGTTTCTCCAAAGCAAATGCAGGCTCAATCTGGGCTATAAGAAATGGAAATGTATATATCAGAGAGATCAACTTTGGTATACAAAGGCCACGTCACAATCATCCCATCCATTGGATGCAAAATTGCCGCAAGCGCGTGTCATCCATGGGAGTGGGGTTAGGGCATCGGTGGTTAGGGGGTAGATGCGTCAACATAATATCCCACCCTCCATTCCTATTGTTAACAAAAAAGAAAAAAGAAAAAAAAGGTGTCATTCACATAAAGTTCACAAAAAGTTAGTCAAAAGTAAACATCGGAGCCACCCAATTTCAAATTTGACAGCTTCGAGTGACTGAGACTCTATCTGAAAGATAAACGGCTTCATTATATACTCTCTCATATAAAAAACACCCACCTCATGCACAGTACAATGTTTATCATCCATAGTGGTACATGATTCAACCAAGCTTGATTATTCAAAAACGTTTCATCATTTACGCGGTCAAAAATCTAATTAATTTTCACTAGTTCTTTTTGACATTTTAAATTTGAAGTTAATATTCAACAATGAAAACATAAAATAATTTGACATTTCATCGATTAAATTTTCAATGTTTGCGTATTTGCGCAGCAAATGGAACCCCTCCGATTTTTCGAATTCCCTCCGGCAAGAAAGGAACAGGAAGTGAGTTTTGGGCATTAGATGGAAATAAAAACGACTATAATTGGTAATTTCATGAACATAATTTTTTGATTTTTTTTTTTTTCATTTGCTGTAGTCATTGAATCATAATTCTATTTTTTGAATTGTTTTTGTTATCAATTTTTTTAGGCTTAAGACACCACCAGGAACTCCTCTGTTCCCATCATTAGAAATGGAGGCAAACAATCCAGCATTGGTTATTCAAAGAGAAATTCCAATCTTGAAAGCTCCCCTTACTATCAAAACATCAAGGGTAATGTGTACTTTTTCCTAATAAATAAATTTTTTTTTTTTGGTGGTCTTTCATTTATATTTTGTTTTTTTTTTGTGTATGTGCGCACGCGCTCATATGCGTGTATTTAATCACCCTATAACTAATTAGGCCTTAAACTATGTTATTATCAGTTTGCAGACCAGAAGAAATCGACCATTGGGGCAACTAAAACTAATCCTAATCCCAAACCCGCCTCAACATCGCAAAGATCCCCAAAATCGGGTTGTGTGTCAACTAGTTCATCTAGGTCCGGCAGTCCGAGTGCTAGACGGATTGCGACGAACTCCAAAGCTACAAAGGTTGTTTCTAATGCTCATGCAAAAACCTACGTCACTGAAACTAAGTCGAGACCTAGAGCTTCAGAGGGGACTGCATCAATTACATCTGTAAATCAGATTTGCTCTGATGTTGATGCTAGAGTTATATCCCCTCTGAGAAACATTGGCTTTAATACCATTGCAAAACATTCTTTAAATGGAATGAATTTCTCTGATTCAAATGAACAGCACAATGTAGGAACAATTGGAAGTAAACACAACCCTGAAAGATCCCCTAAACCTGTCGAATCCAAGCCCACAAGGGGCTTGTCACCATTTGGAAGATCAATGGCAGCCATTGCAAAGATTGAGGGATTCTCAAATGAAACTCCCTCAAACTTGAGGACGACCATCCCGAACCGCCCACCCTCGAATTCAAGAGGCAGACCAGGAGCCTTGAGCTCCGAATACCGTCACAGACCCTTGGACGAAACACCTTCTAACCTCAGGTCTTCCATTCCAAACCGTTCTACCTCCGCTTCGAGAGGAAGAACGGAGATTTCTAACATGGAAAAGCCAAACAAATTCTCAGATGAAACATCTTTGAAACCGAAGATGACTTCTTTGCCAAACCAGACAAACAAATTCTCAGACGAAACATCTTTGAAACCGAAGATGACTTCCTTGCCAAACCAGACAAACAAATTCTCAGATGAAACATATTTGAAACCGAAGATGACTTCCTTGCCAAAGCGTCCTGCATCGACCACGAGAGGAAGATCGGGCTCGACAAAGCCCATGGAAGAAACCGGGAAGATGAGAAGGCAATCATGCTCTCCGAGCACGACACGGGGAAGAAGGCCTGAGAATGAAAGAATCAGCGATCAGAACCCGTTGGCTAAAGAGAAGACGTCAAATTTCTCTGGGGTCCCTGGTGTTCTTGGTAGTAAAATGGTTGAAAGAGTGATGAATGCAAGGAGAACTGGTAATGGAGGGAATGAATCTCAACTCAAAATTCAAACCTCAATGGATGGCTCAGGATTTGGGAGGACGATGTCTCGAACTTCATTAAATATGGCCCTAAAACACATGGTAAGTTCTTCCCATGATCAATAAAAAGCATAAGTTATTATACAATATTTTTTGCAAAAACCAAGTTTATATCTTCCTTAGTTGTCAATATTGTTATTATTGTTGTTGTTATCATTTTATTATTATTATTATTATATTTGGTGCTATTGTTATTGTTGTTGTTGTTGTTATAGAAAAATCTATGTTATTTTTTGAAATTTTACATATAAAATATAGAGTGATTATGTACAGGCCCTAAAATTTTAGGTAAAATATGAAATGTTCCACTTATTGACAAAAATTACAAAAAAGATCGGTCAACCCAACTTTTTATCTTTTCTAAAATTGCCCCTCAGTTAACCCGAATTTTGATTATTTTTTTTTTAATTTTTCATTAGTAATGCATTGCCTTAAAGCTTGGGGCACTGCCCTACTAATGAAAAAACTACAAAAAAATAAAAAAAAGAATCAAATTTGGATTGATTGAGGGGCAATTATGAAAAAATTAAAAAGGAGGGTTGACGGACTTTCTTTGCAATTTATATCTATAAATGAAGCATTTTGTATTTTACCTTAACTTTTCTTTTCTATATATTGGATTAAGGGGTTTGTTCATACTTTTTATCATTACAAACTTATGGAAAACATAAAGAAAATAAGTTACAATAAAATTGACCAAAATACCACAACATGATTCATGGTCGTTTTGGTAATTTTCTTCAAAATAATTTTTTTGCATTTTTTACCAGTGTGATCTAATGTGCCAAATTTGATCTGAATTTGATATGTAGATAAGGGGAAAAGTTTATATAGAGCCGAGGCTCTAAACAATCAAATTAGAGCGTACCCCAAAAATTTCACTAGAATAGATTGTTTTGAAGCCCAAATATCCTCAAATTGATCATCTCAACATCAAGATGCATGGACATGAGAAAAAAATAGATTTCAAGTTTTGGAAATAGCGTATTTTGTAATGCATTTTTGGACTATCAATTTTCAAGATTTTTATAGATTTGTCACTATTTTTAAACTTTAAACTTTATAAATAAATTTGTCGATCTCTAAAGTACCCTTGGGCACAAATTGATTTTTCAAAATCCATTTTTTCAATACTTTCTTCTAATCTCATTAAGATGTATTTTGTTTAATTATACTTTACACACACTTTTCACATTTTTTTGGTATTTTTTGAGATTTGTTTTTAAATTTTAAACCCTTTTGAGCCTAGCCAAGGCCTGCCTAACCTGGACTCAGTCTGGGTTACTCAGACTGGCCCATGGCCAGGTTCCGTTCCTGGTTCGTTCTTTCCTACACTGGTTACTTCTGGTTTTCTCAACTTCAATTGCACCACTTTCTTATACTACTACTATGACTGCTAATACTTTTTCTCAACTTCAATTGTACCACCACCGCTACCGCGACCACCTGTTTTTCTCAATTTTATTGAATTTTTTTTGGTAAACTCCATCGCACTTATCTCATCAAACTATTGTTCCCTATAACTTTAATTCAATTTTCATTTTTTGTGTTCTTTATGTTTTCAATTTACATTTATTGCGGTACATGTACTACTAGAGTAATTTATGTACGGACACCAAATAAATAAATAAAATGGGTTAATTTTTGCCAAAAATTACAATAAAGGTCATTTATTGTAGAGTTTTTTAATTTTTCCTATAATGCCCCTCGGTCCGTGGATGCTATCTCGAGACCCTTTTTAAAATTTTTTTTAGTTTTTTTCGATGGTCTAGGCCGCGTCCTATGTTGTAAGACAGTTGGCGACCATTATGAGGCCCCCATCCTTGGACCACCCAAATTGTGGTGTTACACTACATATAGCGGTCTGAGGTCCCCATCCTCATATCACCCATACTGTGGCATTCAACCACTTTTTAAGTTGTCCAAAGATGGAGACTTCGGACCACCTGTAATGTGGTGTAATACAACAATCTAAGCACTCTAAGGATGGAGACCCCGAATTGCTTGTAATGTGTTGTAATACTATAATCTGGGCAGGGTTCGTCATCCCCACTGAATTACCCAAAAAAAATATGATAATATGGACAGTCTGAGGATGGGGTCTAGGACTGCCTGTAATGTATTGTAACACCACAATCTGGGTGATCTAAGGACCCCAATTGCCTTGAAACATAGGACACGGCCCAGACAATCGAAAAACACTAAAAAAAAAAAAAAAGACCTACACCGAGAGGCATTATAGAAAAAAATTAAAAAACTCTACAGTTGACACATTTCTCATAATGTTTTCCCAAAATCGACCCATATCGTATTTCATTTATTTATTTACTTTGTGTCCATACGTCATTTGTTCTTAAATCTATCAAAATTCTTCACAAAGTCTCTCTCTCTCAAACTTTGGTTATTGTTTTATAGGAGATAGGAAGAAACCCAGCAGGCGAAAATCGCCACTACAATGTTAGGGTATCGAAGAGCTCAGCAACAAGCAGTGTCTCAAGCTTAGAGTCGAGTCCGAGGAACGATTTCGAGTCCGAAACTGGCAAATTTTCAAGAAAGGTTGAACCAAGAAGAGATCCCTTCAAGAGAGAAAATAGGGGAAAATTTGGGAAGATTTAAAAAGCTTCCTAATTTACATTGTTCTTATTTGAAGTTGATCTCATCTCACTTGAAAATGTGATTTTGTGAAATTGCAAGAGCATGGTATGATTTGAATTTGAGTAGCTGAGAATAGATTAGATAGTAATAGTATTGTAAATCCCAGATAGTCTGGATGGATTGGCTGCGCAAGTGAAAAAATTGGTAAAAGATAATTTTAAAAAGGAAAACATTTATATAAGGTTGAGGCTTTAAACAACCAATCTAAAGCACACTGAGAAGAAGTTGCTTTGATGCCTAAAAACCCTCAAATTCAATAATCTCAACCTTGAAATACATTAAACAAAAAAAAAGGATTTCAAGTCTTAAAAACAATGCATCCACCTTATAATGCATTATCTAGACTGTCAATATTCATGATTTTCAAGTGTTCATATATACACTATTTTCAAAGCTTTAAATTTTATAATTAGAGATGAAAATAAAATTTCAAACCATCATAAAGGTCTTTGGTATTGAAAATACATCTTTCGATACTATTTGAAATTGTGCCTTAGTTTGATTGTTTAGGGCCTCGACCTTATACAAACCACAAATTTTAAAAAATAGTGGTAAAAGATAATTTAAAAGAGAGAAATTTATGTACAGACCGGATTATTGATGCCTTATAACAAAATGACCCAAAATGAGCGGTTATTATAAAAAAGGACAAAATTCCTCTTTCTTTTTTTTACAAGTTTGTTTCAGTCCGATATTGTAAACATCGAACCACTTTTTAACCCATCATTCCTTTTGGCGCGGAAGTTCCCCCGAGTATTCAAATAGGAAACAGCCGTCAAGCAGTATCATGTCAAGGAACTCGGGATTGATGGGTGGGGCCAGGTGGTTGGGCCACTCATAACAGGCCCGGATCGCCGGCTCCTTGGCTTCGAGCGCGCTCAGATAGACTTGGAGAGGGTGTACCGAGCGGTGGAAGAAGCGGAGGACCGCACGACACTTGTGTTGCTCCATGGGTTAGAGGTGCGGGCTGCCATGGTGGAAGGGGCCCAATAATATAACCCTGGTAATGAATGCTTCTTTGCGGAGTTCTGTTAGGAAGCCTGGGACTTTGTAAATGCAACGTCGTTTCCATTCCTCAGCCTCCTCCTCCCCGTTTATGGTGACCTCCCCATTCATCAAATCCAATGTCCATTGCGCATGTTATTCTTCCCTTTTTTGGAAAAAAATTCAACAGTTTGCGGTCCGATGTTGGAAACATTGGATCATTTAATTTATGAAAAAATTGGTAGTTTGATATTTCTAACATCAGACAGAAGGTAAAAATTGAACAGTTTACGGTCCGATATTAGAAATATCGGATCGTTTAATTTATGAAAAAATTGGCATTTTGATATTTCTAACATTAGACTGAAGGTAAAAATTGAACGATTTGCGGTCTGATGTTAGAAACAGCAGGCCGCTTAGTTTATAAAAAAAACTGTAAAAAGAAAAAAGAAACACACCCAAAGCCGTCCAAGGGACCTCCGTGGAGAAAAAGATGGATTAAAAAGTTGACAGGGAGCAAACTTATGAAAAAAAAAAAT
>NW_006500355.1:1567198-1588240 GCF_000471905.2 Amborella trichopoda | reverse complement strand
TAATTGAGCTAATAAATTGCAGGAAAATTAGATGCAACAAAGAGAGATACACCGATATGAAATTCCGATGAATTAATTGCTACCACATCCACAACTGCAGCACTTGAAAGAAAACAAATGGGAAACAATGTCGTTCCACTAAATGAAAAGGATGACAAGAGAAAACAAAAGCTAAAGCTAATAACAATAACTCTTAAAAGAGAAAAGAGGGATAATAAAGAAAGTGGGGAGGAAGTCACTTGTAGTTGTAGGCCAGATATATGTTTAACCAGAGGAACCTGCAACCCCAATAAAAACATTAATTCAAAGTTTGCTAAAAATGCAGGATGCAGAAAAGGTGATAAGAGCCAATGATTGCAGAGAGATAAAGACCTAGAGAGAGGAAGAGAGAGAGAGAGGTGAAATCCATAGCATAGTAAAGAACTCTATGATATAGTAAAGGAATACAGTAAGTATAGGATTAGGGGGAGGGGGAAGAGAGGTGAAATCTGTAACATATAATAAGGAACGTTATGATATAGTCAAGGAATGCAGTAAATAGAAAGAAACTTGATTTTTGGTTGCTATTGTGCACTGAGCATAAAAAACAGACATACAGAAGCCACCCAACAAGAATAGAGAGAGAGAGAGAGAGAGAACTTGACATTTAGTTGCTATTATGTACTGAGCATAAAAAACAGAGAGATACAGAAACCAGAAGCCACCCAACAAGAATGGAGAGAGAGAGAGAGAGGTGTGAAATCTACAATACAGTAAAGAAATACAATAAATAGTCGGTAGAAACTAGAAAGAAACAAAACAGAAAGATTAAGAATGTAATATGGTAAATATTTCAAGAAGTAGAAAGAAACATTGATTGTCACTTGCTGTTGGGTAGTGAAGATAAAACAGAAAGATACAGAAGTGACCCCACAAGAATGGAGAGAGTGAGCGATAGAGGAAAAAGAGCCCTTGAGTTTTATCTCCTACGGTACCGACTGTAACACAGATATGTTAACTGAGATTTTGAAAGAAAAAATAGAGAGAAAGAAAGAAAGAAAATCAATTTTGAATTGTTGCTAAATTTACGGCTCCAAATTATCAAGAAGCATAGCAAAAGAAAGAACAAATAATTTCGGATACGATCTATCAGATCTGGTGTCATAAATTTCTTAATTATTCAAATACACACGAAATGATTAGCTTTTTGAAAAGAAAATTTCAAAAAAATGCAGTTTCCACGAAAAAGTGAGTTTAAATTTGTCCAAAGAAATAAAAAAAGGAAATAATCCAAGAAAAGCAGTAAATCCAAAAATGTAAGGGAACAGAGATCAGTCGACAAAAGGAGGCAAGAAATCAAGGCTGGAACCTCTTTGACAATTTCACAATTGAGAGAGAGAAAGAAATATTCGGCTTTTGGGGGTTGAAATGAGCCCTTCTCTAATATGAATTGAAGGGAAAAATCTATGAAATGGAAAAAATGAAGGCTTTAGGGTTTAAAGAGAGAGACAGGATTGGGGTTTTGGGGCCGATTGATATGAGCCCCCTAACTGGCATGAAATGGATGAAAATAGGCAACAAAGTGGAAAAATTGAAGGCCTTAAGGTAGAGAGAGAGAGTCAAGAAATATATTTTTTTATTAAATAACAGCATTGATCCTCTGTAACTGAGAGTTTCCATCAAACTGGAATATTTTTTAGATAAAATACCTCGAAGACTTCAGCATATATTTTTGCAATACAAAAATTAAAAGTCTTCTCTAGGATCTTGCCGGCTTTCTACTCTGGTTTAGATATTATATTCCAGGAACTTGAATTATTTATAATTTAGTAAATCTCATCTTAATCTCACTCTATAAATCCACGCCATGATCAATATAAACTAATCTTAATTTTTTTAAATATTAGCTGCAATAGCAACCAGGAACTGATTTTGTAACAGGAAAATATTAATAAATAAGCTGAAGGCAATGCGATTTATTTATTTTTTAATTCTTTGCCGTTTTATCTGAAATAAGTGTATCTTCTTATTTTAATGTCATTTAAAAATATTTTACTTTAAAATAACACCCATTGGGAAAACCCACATTCTTTTTCTCTTCTTTTTTTCGGAAATAAAAAAAGAAAAAAAAACCCACATTCTGACTTGGCGGAGTTCTTGATTGGTACTCAAGACAAAAAGGAGAGGATCCCTTTTCAATCTCTCTTGTGATTTTTTTACGATGAAATCAAAGTGAAAAGAGGAAAGGAAATATCAGATAATTGAGCTACAATCATAGAGAGAGAATATCGCAAATGAGTTGAGATCGAAGGCGGTTGGTGAAAATGCGAATGAATTTGTGCAGTGAGAGAGAGTAAGAGAGAGAGAGAGTGAGAGCGAGAGAGAAAGGTAGGTTTAGAAGTGGTAGAGAGAGAGAGATATATAGAGAGAGAATTACAGGTAAATGACATGCGGGGTAGGAGTTGTGTAATAGGAGAGAGACCTGAAGAGACAGATATAGCGTAGGGAGAGAGAAAGAGAGCGACCCAAATCGACAGACTTGTGTGAGATAGCCCGAAAGATGGGAATATGAGAGAGAGAGACCCAAATCGGCGGACTTGAGTGAGATTGAAAGAGACCGAAAGAGAGCAGGTAGAAAGAGTGCTAAGGGGGGGGAGAAGTGCTAATAAATTCGTAAACGGCGAGAATTTTGAACTCCTCTGAAAAAATGGGATGAAGTGCAACTATGCTCACATACAGAGAAGAAATGTCCAAATATAGAAAGTTGAGAGTGAGAGAGAGTCCCATAGAACAACAAGGGAAAAACAAAAGATCATAGGAAGGGTGTGTTGTGTGTGAGAGAGAGAGAGAGTCACAGAACGACCCAAGACAAAATTATAGGGTAAGATGTTTAGAGGGAGAGCGACAGTCTAAAGAGATAGAAGAAGCCAGAACCCAAAGAGCGAGAGAGAAAGATGGTTCCATTTTCCAAAGGTGAAAGAGCACCAAATAGTATGAGTGCAAGACCGAGAGCAAAACTAGATTGAAGCCATAAAGCCATAGACATAGATTTTGGGGGATAGAATTGAGGATGTAGAGATAGTGTTAGAGAGAGAGAGAGAGAGAGAGAGAGAAGCACATACCTCACTAGGATCCGCCGCCGAACCCAGTCCCTACACCATCTCCGCCCCCCCCTCTCCTCCCCCCTCCCCACCCCTCCTCCAAACTGATTCAATGGCCCCAAACCCCCACCACCACCACCCAACCCCACCGCTACAATCCCCCCTTCATACCCCCCATTATGCCCATCATAAACCGCACCCCTCAACCCTACCAATCCGTGCTGCTGCAAGTGCTGCTGCTGTGCCACTGCGGCCGCCAGCCCCGCGTTGATATACTTCGAGAGCTCGGCCCTCGCCCTCACCAGATCCCCCTGCAGCTGCTTCAGCTGTATCTGGAGCATCGATATCACGCCGACGCAGCCATACACAGGGTCTCGGAGCCTCGCCTCAGCCTCATACGCGAGGGAGTTGACAGCATCCTCCCGCTGGGCGGGGTGCAAGTCGTTGAGGAGCTTTGTGACATTTGAGGCCCCGAAGACCTTGTGGACATTGGCAAACTTCTGGGGCTGGTCCGGGGGAAAGTACGGAGCAAAGACGCACTCCGGGGTGCACTTGCGGCGCAGGAACTTGCACGCGGCGCACGGCGAGTTGCATGGGACGGAGGAGGAGGACGAGGACGAGGACGGCGCTGCGGCCATCATGGCGGTGGCCGTGTCGTCGCGGCGGCGGCGCTGGGGCTGCGGCTGGTGATGGTGGTGCTGGATATCAAACATCGCAATAAACAAGTTAAGCCTTGGGGTTAGTGGGGAAGATCCAAGTTTAGAAAACTAGACAGGCTTTTAGAGAGAGAACTGTAAGAGAGAATGCTTGTTCTCTTATAATATTAGAGACTTGTAGAGAGAGATGCTACTGGATATGGCCTTTTAATCCAGAAGGGAGTGCACTTATTCTCTTATATTAGAGATATGTCTCTTACAAAGATTCGAGGGTTTCAATTGGAGAAATAGAGAGAGAATACTGGTAGAGGAGATGGTCCTAGAATAGAGAGGAGAGATCCATGGGGGAGAGAGAGAGAAGGCTTTTAGAGAAGATGGTGCTGGACTAGAGAGGGTTTAAAGAGAGATCCACTGGTAGTGTAGAGAGAGAGAGAGTGCGAGAAGGATATGGGAGAATCGGTTATATAGGAGTGCGCTCTATGTCGTGAGGGTTGTTACTGGTAGAGAGAGTGGTAGAGGACGGGCTTGTGGAGAGAAGCTACTAGAAAGCAGGCGGTTAAACAGGAGACCACCCTATGTCACACACACATATGTGTGCGGGTTATATAACGATGAGAGAAAAAGACGCTACCGGTAGAGAGAAATACACTTACTGGGTTAGAGAGAGAGAGAGAAGTCCTAATGGGTACAGGACGTAACCCGTTACTAGGAGAGAGAGACACTGAGAAGACCAGTTTAAGCGCAAAGAGAGAGAAAAAGGAGGGAGACGCCCGTGAGAGAGACAGTACGATACTACGGGAACACCAGCCGATTTCTAGAGAGAGAAATGACCGGCAGTAGGAAAGGAAAACTATGGTGGCTTTGCAGGGAGAGAAAGAAATACTGTAACAAGAGGAATAAGCGAGAGGAGAGCTGCACTGGAAGAGCAGCCGTTTTATAGGGCTGCAGCCTTCTACTTTTGGAGAATTGGCTGGTCATTTCTATCCGTTAATTTTAAGAGAGAGAAAGAAGGGGAGTGAGAGAGAGAGATCCGACCTGTTTTCAGAAAGGATGCTACTGGAAATTCGGCGGCTTTGTAGGAACCCCCCCTATTTTAAGAGGAGTAGGGGCGCGTAGGTCGATTTTAGAGAGAGAAAGAGAGAGAGAGAGAGAGAGCTCGCAGATGAAAAGGCTTGGAGAACACCGGGTTTTATAGGGACATGTACCAATCTTAGGGAATTATGAGTGGAGTCTTAAAAGTTTTGAGCAGAGAAACCGACCATTAAAGGGAGGAGCAAACATTGAATTTAGAGAGAGAAAGAGCAAAAATCTTCGAAGAGAGATGGAGACAGAAACTAACCGTGGGAGGGAGGAGAAAACGCTAAAAAGAAACGCAACAAAATTGGGTTGGCCTAACTCATCGTTTAGCACGTACGGACGCAGAAATCTGTCTTCCCCCGAAAAACAAGAGAGAGGGAGAAACTGGAGAGAGAGAAAGAAGAATACCAGCGGTTTCAGGGGAACCCTACTAATTTTAGGGGGAGGGGAGTGTTCCTGGAACGGGCAAGGTAAATCCACGGCCGCGGCTTTGTGATAAAAAGTAAGGCGGCATTTCAAAACCTAATCCGAAAATGCAGTTCTGAATCTGATGTTGATGCTGCAAATGCTAATAATGGCCTGGAAATCTTTTGTCTGTGATTATTAAAAAGAAAAGTTTCTATAATAGGTAGCTTTGTTAAATAAAAATAAGGTTGTATACAACAAGATTATTTACTGTTGGTATAAGAGATATCAACTTGGGGATATATAAAAATAAAAAATTAAATCCTGAAAATAGTGTATTTTGTAACATGTCATCTCCACATTTCTGTTTTTAAGATTTTAATCATTTATATTCCATCGATTATTTCAGAGCTTCAAATTCACATCTAAAAGTAGAGATAGGTTTTGAGGCTACGGTAAGGATTTTTTACTCTACAAATTGTACAAATCTAAAATTTTTGTGAGCACTTCAAAATAGATGCTATAGATAATGTATTCCAAATTAAACTATTTTTAGTACTTGAAATCTATATTTTATAAATTTATAATTGTTAAAGTCAAGATTATCAATACTGAGGTTTTGCTTAAACAACTTTTGTGACACGCGACTTTTCAATATACGCTAAAGGGTGGGTTTGTATAAGGCTGAAGCTCTAAATGATCAAAATAAAGCGTACCTTCAAATAGCATCGAAATATGTTATTTTAATATTAAAAAAATTTGTGACAGTTTGATAATTTATATTTATCTCTAATTAAAAAGTTTAAAACTTTAAAAATAATGTAGGTCGATCAGATCTATGAACACTTAAAAATCTTAAAACTTGACCGTCAAAAGAATGCATTATAAAATGTGCTATTTTCAAAGCTTAAAATTTTATTTTCTATCACTAATTATAAAGTTTAAATAGGACCCAACCCTTCTATAAACTTTTTCTAATGTGAAAACAATCCTTTCTGGTGAGACGTCAGAAGCAAACTTTTAAAGTCGCAGTCATGTTCAAACCTTTTCTATTTAATTTATCTCAATTTTGTGTGCATAATTAATTAAAGAATAATCGTTAAATATTAACCGCTGTTTGCTTATAAAATTTTTCAATGGGTCAAACTCTAGGGGCCCTTAGCAAAGAGGAACTTATGAAAACCCCTCAAATTCCGTTTTCTATGTTTCGTGGGGGGACAAACTTTAGGGCTAGAGGGTTATTTTTTACTTCTGTATATTCCATAAAAAATGCTTAAACAATTAGGCTTATGCATCGAGAGAAAAATGTTCTTCAAGATATCTAAATTTAATAAAAATAATATTTTAACTGTTTGGTTTAAATTATTATTTTTGAGTTTAGAGATACAGATATTTCAAAAATTTAGAATAGTAAGAATATTAAGAAAAAGGAATTTAAATACCAAACTCAAATTTATTTACCAATTAGAACTGGGGTTAGATTTTTGGAATGAATTTATCCGGTGCTGTCAAGTAATTTTATCATTTCTACCGAACCGAATTTGTGAGAAATATTTTTGCTATGGTATGGTTTGTATAAGGTTGCAAAACCTTAAACAATCAAAGTCAGGGGCACCTCCAAATTTTATACTGTAACATAAGATGCAATTTTGGCGATTAAATTCTTAGGATGGCCCACGATTCTATTTTTATCTCTAGTTATAAAATTTTAAAGATAAAAAAATGATTGAAATCAAGCAGGGATATAAATACATGAAAATATTGAAAATGGACGGTCCAAATAATATGTTGCAAGATATATTGCTTTTGGGACTTGAGGTCTCTTTTTTACCAATATTCATACATCTTGATATCGTGATGATCAATTAGATGATTTTTTATGACAAAAAAACCTTTTTTTTTTTATGCACTTTTGAGGTGTATATTAATTCTACAAAGGTGTCAACCTTATATAAACTTTTTGCTACCCCTCTTCAAAGTCCATGTTTATTTTTTCATGGAGTGAATTAATAATCCTGAAAATTCCATTAGAATTACTAAACAAGCGTTTTGAATCTAAAAGCACACGATCAGTTTTCAGAAAAGTTCAGAAAACAAGAATCTACTGGAGATTCACAGACCATCAATACCGATTCGAGTCAGATTGCATAATCCGACGTCGGCTCTCCCATTAAGAAGAATAGGACACAAAAAGTATCATGAAAAACAAAAATTATTCACAATAAAAAACTTAAAGAGTCCGCCGTGTCCCTACAGCGACTCCAGTAGCATCACTACTATATTGCACTGCCCAACTTTGAACAAACAGGGCGATTCCCCGATTCTGGACAATACGAAACAGGGGCTGCCTGTGAGAATAATGGAACAATTAGATGGTTTTATGTTAATATTTCCATTTAAAATAACGCGGGATAGATGTTATAGACATAAGACCAAACAACTGCTCGATCTAGTTCTAAGCAAAAACCTGATTTAGTTGAAAGTCAGTTAAAAGTTTTGGCTATACCGTCCCATTTTGAGCAGTTCGACAATAAAGAAAGTTGAGAAACTCTTTGCTCATCTATATCATCTAACTATAGGTGTGGTTTCTATAAAGTTGCAACCTTAAACAATCGAATTAAGATGTACCACCAAATTTTATCATAACATATAATTTTGGCATAAAAAATTCTTAAGATTATTTGAAAATCTATTTTGATATCTAATTATAAAATTTTGACCTTCAAAAATCATTAAAATCAAGTAGAATTACAAACATATGAAAATATTGAAAATGGAATGCCAACATAATGTGTTGTAAGATATGTTATTTTTAGGACTCAAAATCTTTTTTTCTTTTCATGTTCATATATCTCGATATCATCAGGATGATCAATTAGAAGGTTTTTCAACATTAAAACGAACTTTTCCGATGGATTTTTTAATTCCATCTTTAATTCTACATTTTAAGGTTGCAACCTGTAAACATAGAATAATTCTATCTATCTTGTTTTGATTGAACTAAATCTCTAACCAACTTGATGACCTGTCCTGTCCCATCCCAATAAATTTGATCATTCACCGTTCTTTTGAATTAGAATCGCATCAAAATTTTACACCCTAATTTAGTCCTATTTCCAAAACGCGATATCCCTCATGTTCTCAATAATTCCAAAAATACCCTTGAAATCCGAATGGACGTGGGAACCGAAGGCTCATGCCACGTCAGCGTGATCCCTTACATCCTGGAAAGCCACTTCCAATCTGAAAATTTCTTTTTTTCTTATTTTTTAGAACATAAAATATTGAACTTAAAAGAATTTTTGAAAAAAAAATAAATTTAAGTATCGAAATAATTTTTATAAATAAACCGAACCATATCTTACTTAGTCAAATATTAAAAAAAAAGGAAAAAAATTTATATACATTTTAAGAGTAATTATTCTATCGAGAAATTTACATCGAATTTCAAAAAATTGATTATGAAATTCGAAATTAATTTGAAAAATAGTATTAGAAAGTCAAAAGAAATAGAAAAAGGAAATCGATCGTTAAAAGTTGAAGAGTAATAATTCAGATAATAAATTATCTTACTTGCAGAGAAAGAAACAGTATTTTGAATTTCATGAAAATTCTGTCAAATTGAATCTTACAGTAAAAGAAACGACAAAAAAAATGCAAAAATTACCTGAAAATCCAGGTCTCTTGTCTCTCTTCACCTGCAATTTCTCTCTCAACACCTCCTTTCACTCTGCAAAAGCTCGAGTTCTCGAATTCTTAGAAGAAATCGCACAATTCTTGGCTTTCATCGCAGCAAATTTACCGAGAAAATCAATATATCCAAAGATTTTGGCAATGCATATATTACCTTAAAAATCCAGCCCTTTTCTCGCACTTCAGCTGCAACTTTCTTTCTGTACACCTTTTTTTCACTTTCAAAACAGGAATTCTTTAATTCCGCCCTCTCAAAAAGAAATCCTAGGACTCTTTCGCCTTTACCGAGCACTCTTTCTGAGAAAAGATGGTAATTCTAAGGATTTGAGCCTCTTTGCCGATCTCGGTTCTTCGAATCCCTGCACATTCTCCCGATCTGTTCTGAATCTTGATTTTTTTCTCTTAATTTTCTCAGCTTTCTTCCATTTTTAAGGTCTAATGGCTCCTTTTGTTCCTCAATTACATATCTTTGCTTTCTCGTTCCTCAAATTGATATTCCAAATGAGAGGAGAGAGAGAAAACAGTGGTATGATAATCGAAATTGAGAAGCAGATAAATAATAGGATAGAGAGAGAAGGGAGAGGCTCATGAGATCTAGAGAGAGAAGATGATAGAAAATAGGGAGGTGGTCTTCGCAATTGAGGAGCAGAGGAGAGGATAGAGAGAGAAGGGAGAGACTCAAGAGAGTGAGTTCTAGAGAGGGAAAAAGAGAGAAAAATGTGAGGTGACCTTCGCAATTAGATGGAACAGATAAAGAAGACAATAGAGAGAGAAGGGAAAAGACTTACAGAGTTCTTTGGAGATAGAGAGAGAGATTTTAGAGAGAGAGAGTGAGAAGCATGAAAAGAGAATGAGGAAGCGGGAGAAAAGGGCGGAAGGCGGGTTTTATTTATACTGAATTTCTTAATTCCGATAACATTTAATCGGACTGTTAAGATTCTTCCACACACACCTAAGGTCATCTGGACCGTCCGTTTTCATCGGGGAAGTATTTGACTCAAGGTCAGCGATCCCAATCAGGTGACAAGCCACTTGCACGTGTGACATTTGATGGCTGTGACCGCATTTTTAACGATATACCCTTCATTGAAACTTCTATTTTCCACCTTATCCTTTAGGGCTTAACTGTCATTTATGACAAGGAAAAACTATACAAGGAGACCATTAAATATATTTGAAGTTTCCACAATTCACTTAAATTTCAAAATGGGTCGTTGTAAGAGTGTCATTTAATAGATAAAAAATTATAATTTTTTTAAAAAAGCTTATCGAACTTCGTGATTCAGCATCCAATTTCATATATAATGAGTGAGAATAGTTGTCACCTTCTTGTATAACAGGTAAATGGTCTTTTTGACAATCCATTTATCTTTAGTACAAGGTGGTCACAATTAATCTTGACCATTAAAAATGAAATTAGGTGGCTGCATTTATTTCACTCACCAAGCTCAACGATCAAAAGAAACGTTTTCAAACATTGCAATACACGGAAGCTATCAGATTTCACGTCAAATGGTTATAAGTAATTGTAACCTCTTGTACCAAAGGTAAATGGTCTCATTGTATACAATCCCTATGACAAAATTTCAACCAAGGTTAAACGTAGTTGAGTAACCAAGATCGCCCCTTCGAAAAACCAGTATGGGCTGACTGATCCGCAGTTTGGATAGGCAATTCAGTCCAGTGAGTTGGCGAATAAATTTTTTTAACAATTAAAAAATAAAAAGTTTGAAAAAATATTTAAAAATAAAGTAGGATCGGTTCTATGATAGATGCAGCCAGTTCAATAGGAGAACTGGTTGGTTCCCAATATTCAGCAGCATCCAAATCGGCCAATCCTGCTATCCATAGGGCCTTTTGCTTGTAGACGCCCCAATCTCTACCGGAAAAATTGCTGATAGGTTGAAATGTCTAGGCAGACCATCTAGACATTTTGAACCATTCACTCTATAATACAATTAAAGAAACACAAGAGTGAAAAATGTAACTACAAAATATAAAAAGAACAAGAGAGTAAAAAGCATTGAAACTATATATTCTAACTAATTACTTGAATAAAGGAAAAGAGCAAATAAGATCTAGAAAATGAGCTAAGCTGCCAAATAAGAAAATAAAGGGGAAAAGAAAAGAGAGATATTGCCTCGATGGGATCCAAGGCACTAAAAAGTCGAACAAGGAAGACAGACTCATAATCGCTCGACTTAAAGCATTTGCGAAAGGAAAGACTTTGGCGTTGCTCCAAAGGCCGCCAGAGCTATGCCATGACCCGAAGATCAGACGACTAAGGCACCTCTATCACAAAACAAGTGATTGGAACAGACAGAAATCTGACGACAAGGCAAATGTCGACAATGCCATTCGAAATGTCGCTAGACCCTAAGACCTCAAACGGTGGGAAACAGCCTGGCCGATAAGATTGACGAATGTGACGGCACGTTAGGCCGTACTAGCAGGTGCGACAGGACCGTGCTGACATGTAAGATGTCAGTACAGATTATGGTTTTTTCAATTTTGATTGGTCAACGATCAGAAGACCTTACAGCTAAGACGCCGTGCCAGTTAACACTTGGTGCCATTGCAACTATCTCCAGCACCATTTAGAGTAACTCCAAGCTGTGATTGATCCATCAAATAGAGATCAGAATCAGGAGAAGGCAACTCGTGTCTAACAGAGTTTTGAAGGCAGTAGGAAGGCTGCCGGCACCATTGCCAGTGGCGTTAGATTCTGAAATAGCCGTATCACCCTCATTAAAGAGCAATATTTGTTGACCGTCATTAAAGAAGTATTCAGTGGATCCATCTTTGATATGAGTTTTATGGTCTGTGATAAAACATAATATCTTACTTTCATAGTCGACCAAGATCTTACTTAGGTAATAGATGGTTCGTTCTTTCTCTTGGTCATCGTATTGACCCAACACATCCCCATGGTCTTATCTTTCACAGAGAGGTAAGAACTGGGGTTTGTCAGGAACAGGTGGGCTTAGCAGCAGTGGATTGGTCAATTGCAGCCGAAACCAAGGCGGGGGCGAAGTCCCTTGCCACATTTTTTAGTATAAACATTGCTATACATGGGGAAATCAAGGAGTATCGTGTTCCCGCAAGAGGGCATTTTAGACAAAAAAAATTAGTGTGGATGCTCAAGGAATTAAGAAAAAGTATTGGTGTATCTCTATTGGAATGTGGCCCTTACCAAAATCAATCTTACAGGATTCTAAATTTAAGGAATCATATACAATAAAACCATTCACTTTTGGTACATGGGGTCACAATTATTTCTAGCAATTCGATGTGAAATCCAACTAATTCGAGTGTGTCAAAGCATTTGAGAATTTTTTTGTGAACTCTGTAACTTGTCAACGATACATCAATCAATAGTGATTGTGATCTTCTTATACCAAAAATAAATGGTATTGTATATCCATTTCATAAATTTATACCTCAAAATAATAGAAAATGGTTTGATCGGGCTGCAACCTAATTAAAATAAGCAAAACCTCACTTCAAAAGTCACAAGAAATCGCAATTCAAGCATTGGAAAATTTGTGTATTGATCATCTCGGCTTGAACGTTATAGTTGTGAAAAATACTAAGATTTTAAGCTCCAAAAATAGTGTATACTGTAACAAATTATCTAGACTGTCCATTTGGCCCCAAAAATAAGTATTCACATATCCTCAAGATCTATACCTTTTTTAATTTTAAATTTTATTATCTGCATTGGGAATTGATTTTAGAGTCATCATAGAGATTTTTGTTGTCGAGACTACTTTTTAGACGAGGATTTGAGGTGAATGGGGCTAGGCTAGGCCCTAGAGCCAAAATCTATGACCTATGCCTAGGTTTATCCAGTAGCAAGTGTAGATTAAAAAGTTACACCGCGCATAGAGGTTTTTTATGAGCTCCAATTTAGATATGTCCTAAGAAGCATAAGTTAAAGCTTTTTGAAATTAATTCTTTTAAGAAAAATAATTTCAAGATCTAAAAATGCTCCACTATGTTGCCACCCCATAATGAAATATAGGTTGTTCATTTGAACAGATCAATTTAAAAAAGTTTCAACATTTTTCACTGTTTATTTCTAGAACAAGAAGGTCAAAACCACCAGTACTTGTCAAATGTGAAATCAGTCAACTTGGGGTATATCATTTTTCTCTACAAAAATTGAGAAATTTTTTCTAAAATTAGTACAATCAATAGCGCACATGTAACGACACAAAGCTAAAAAACACGTTTAGATGAATATTTTGTCATTTAAAATTTTGGTATCCACATTAAAATTACTACATTGGTATTAAAAGAAATTGGTTTTTGAGTTTCTATACATCTGGATTTGACCATCTATAAATTGGACTAGCTGTATTGAATTTTAAGATTTTTTTTTTTTCAAGCACTTACAGATCGCATATGTAGTTTTCTTAATGTTTAGATTCTACTATGAAGGACCATAAAATCGATTAAAAAGATTCTCAATTTACCCAGTAGCAAGTGTAGATTCTGCTATGAAGGACCACAAAACAGGTGTAGGTAAAAAGATCCTGGAAATAGATAAAATAAAGAAGGAAAAATGTGTTTGGAGAGTCGTCGAATGATGCTTTCACCTAGTTTCTAGGTATTTACTATATACGATCAAAGCACTTCCAAAATTACTCTGAATCCATTTTCGTCTGTGATCCAAGAAATTAGGGCCCAAAAAAAAAGTGCAGATTCAATGATCTTCACAGAATTTAGGTGTATAGCCCAAGACAACACAAATATGACCATTTTGGAGTTCAAAATTCATTTTTTGTCTTTTCAAATGCATTGTGGCCCTGCTAAATTTTAGACCCAAAATGGAATGGAATTTCATACCATCAAAAAGATCATAGTTATCAAGATCTGGACTAGTCAGTTTGACCTGTTGGATTGCAAATCAGTGGCTTGGCCAGTGTGGTCTAAAGTGCAAACCAAATTTGATCAAAAATATTGGATAAACTGATATCAATAGGTTTTAGCTAGCCCAATCACCAACTAATGTCTTAATTGGTATGTTCCCAAGCAAATTTCAAGTATAATTGAAAATTAGTCAAAACTAATGAGATCGATTAGCTTTGATAGTTAGGCGGACTAAATAAAGTGCACAAAATTTTAAAAAATTTTTATTTTGAAAATATATGTATATATTTTTTTTTATTTTGAAAATATACTCTAACTAATTCGAACAACACTACTTGAACCATTTTTTACCAGACCAGATCCCACGGCCCATCCAATGCTAACGAGATGGAAGATAAATTGATGAGAGGGTGGACTTATCTTAACAAATAACAAGGGCTGCCCGGGATGTACGTATACCATGTCCAATAAAGTAAGGGTAGGAAAGCAATTTAAAAGGACGACGACAAAAAAAAAAAAGGGAAAAATGTATATTATGTTGAAACACGTGCACCTCAATAATTAAGTAGAAAAGAGTGTTTCGAAGTTGAAATACTCGTCTCAATATGAAGATATACAGATATAAAAAAAAAAATTGAAATTTAAAAAATAATATATTTTGTAACAAGTTATCTTGACCGTCTATTTTAAAAATATTTAAGTTTTTATAAACGTAGTTTATTTGTAATGTTTTTAAATTTTTAAATTTCATAATTGGGGCTAAACATTGATTTTCAAGTAATCATAAAATTTCTAACACGGAAACCACATCTTCTAGTTGAAATTAGAGGGGTGCATTTCTTGCATAATATAATGTGGCCACCTTATGCAAACCTCACCGACAAAGTAATTCAAAAGGCCAAAAAAAGAGCGATTTATGTATGGACCCAAAATAAGTACCTAAAATATGAAATGGTTCGATTACTAGGAAGATAGGTTAAATGTCTTTTTAAAAAAATTTAAAATTGTACCTCGGTCCGAGGATCAACATTTTAATTATTTTTTTAGTTTTTCATTAGTACTGCAGTGACCAAGTGATCCGAGGTTAGAATCCTCAGACCGCCCTCTAGACTGAGCATGCCTTAGTTCTTAAGCGGTACGAAGTCCCCATCATCGAACCACTCCTTTTTTTTTATTTTTTGAGAAAAACATCGTTTGAGGTCCCCAAGCTCGAACCCTGCTTTTTTTCTTATTTTTTTACAAGAACAGATGTATGAGGATTGGAACCTTAGACTGCTCTATTGGGGTTTTGCTGTGTTCGTAAGGCAGTACGAAAATGCTAACCTCATACTGTCCCTAAAGCTTCAGGTATTGCCCTATTAATGAAAACACTAAAAAAAAGTTAAAATGCAATCCGAGGACCGAGGGCCAATTTTGGAAAAATAAAATAAATAAAAAAACATGATTAACCGACCTTCCTTGTAATTTCAAACTATAATCGAATAATTTCATATTTTAGGTAATTATTCCAGATCCATACGTAATTTACTCGAACGAAAAAGGCTAACAAATAAGTTCTTTAAAAAAGGAAAAAAAATAGAAAGACATTGTTGAAAATTGGAATGCATGTAGAAATGAAGGGGGAAGAGGGCATATCCCAGTCAATAAATGCACAAGACAAATATACCACTGCCGGTTAGCCGCCACCTGCGCCATGCCGGGCCTTGGGACTGGCGCCCGACCTCGGCCGGTCGACCGGGCGTACGGACCGGCAGACCACTCGGGGGAGGAGAAGAAACAATTCAAAGTAAGAAAGACCAAAAAAATAAAATCAAAGGGAGCAGTGCTGCTTACACAAACACATGTAATATAATCTCACGCCCGTATATTTTATTTCATCTCATTTCGATCGATGCATTGCTTATGTACGTGAAAATCTATTTCGTGACAATAGATTACAATAAAATATAATTTATATACGGTTTAGGTAAACTTTAATAGTAGGAAAATTGAAAAATATTACTCGAGATTTCTTTAAAAATTATAATTTCGAGATTTCCCATAAATCACGAAATCCATTATCGAGTAATTACTTGAGATTTTTTCAAAAATTTAAATCTCAAGATTTCTCAAAAAATCACAAAATCCATTAAAAAATCACTACATTCATTACTCTGAGTGAGGGGTGAAAAATAGGTTGACGGTTAATCTTTGGAAATCTTTCGCTTAAAAAACATTTCCCTCTCTCAAGTATAAGTTGTATTGTATAATTATTAAGGCAAGTAGAAGGTGAAAGTAAGGGATATGAAAAGAGGAATCAAAATTGATTTGAACAGGTGTACGAGGACAATTTTGTACTGCAATCATAATAAAAAAATTTTAAATCCCGCTATCCCAATTTGGGTTGTTATCTTACTATCATATAAACAAAATTTTTTAATAATGGTTAAGTGAAAGTAAAGAGAAATCTAAATTGAAATATAATTTTTTAATAATTGGTAAATAAAAGTAAGAAGAAATCTAAATTGATTTCAACAGTTATAGAACTTGATGAGAGACAATTTTCTACTGCAATAAGAAAAAAAAAAAAGTTCTGCATCCCTCTAACTCCAATTTAAGTTGTAGCTGCCATCAACTCTGGTATAAAAATAATAATAATAATAATAATAATGGGTAATCAATGAGAAATTACATAACACAATCCTAATAAAAAAATTCACACAACATAATCCTCATAAGAGAATAGTAAAAACTCAATTGAAATAAGATACATTTTTAGTCTCCTCTAATGCTTTAAAATTTTCTACTGCAATTACCAAACCTTCTAGTTTACTAATCAAACTTCTTACCATTTTTAACTTGTACCATGAAGATTTTGATTTTGATATCATAAATTTATTGCTCCCATTTTTTAACTTGTACCATGAAGATTTTGATTTTGGTATCATAAATTTATTGCTTATTTGAAATTATATACAAAGAGACATTTGAAAGACTTCTATAATAAATAAATAAAAATAAGGTTTATCACAATAAAATCAGGTTATTCCAATCATATTATCTCAATGACTTATCATGTTAAAACGAAAGTCTAATCATGTTAGCCAAACATAGTCATATATTTTCATATTTTGATGGTAATGCATTTCTCATATTTCTTCCAGACATAATCAAACAATAGACTCTCGATGGAACATTTGTATAATTTGATGAGTGAGCTGACTCGTAAAAACCGATCCCATTTAAATTTGAGGCTTTTGTGTGGTTGGCTGCTCAAAACAAACTATTGACAGTTGATAATCCCAGCAATAACAGAAGCAACAGAAATCAAGAGATTCATGGTAAGCTCTTCGTATCAAAATTAAGATATGGTTAATGATACAATCAACTACATGTTTTTACATTGTTTATTCGCCTCTAGAATTTAGTCATGGTTTCTCTCAAAGCTAGGGATAAGTTTAGCGTTACTTGAAGACTGTTTTTGGGATTATTACTAACCTTCCTCTATTGTATTTGCCTCAAGCAGGGAAAGTTATTTGATAAATTGTTAGAGGTGTGGTGATGTGGGAGGTGTGGAAAGAGAGAAATATGAAAACTTTTGATAGGATAAGTTTTTCTTTTGATAAGATTTTTTAAACCATTTTGTAGTCCCTATGGTTTTGGCTTTCTAGAACTAAAGAAAGGTTGGGGTGTACCAGAAGTGGATGTGAGGCTTAATCTCTCTATATTCTTCCATTCAAGTTTTATGAAGAGCAGTCCTAGAATGCATAGGATCCCACCCTTGGAGGGAGCATACAAACTTAATTTCGATGGTAACTCTTTTGGAAATCCAGGGCTAGCTGGATTTGGAGGAGTAGTAAGGAATTGAGAAAGGAATGTTATTTTTTCCTTTGCTGGACTGCTATGTGAGGCTACTACAAATTTTGTTGAGTTCTATGCTCTTCTACATGGTTTGAAACTCTTTGCCACAAGGAATTTGAGGGCTTGTTGTGTTATTGAAGAGAATTTTTTAAATATTATAAAATGGTGCAACAAAGCGTAGAAAGTTACGTGGGAATTTAGGGCTATACTCTTTCAGGTTTTGGATATAGTTAGCTCCTCTATTATCTCATTTTTGCATGTTTATAGGGAAGCCAATGGATTGGCCGGTTCCCTGACTAAGGGAATACTTCTTTGTCCGCTCTTTTGGTTTTTAATGATGTATTCTTGTTCGTGTAGCTTATTAATAAGGTAAGATAACGTTCATAAAAAAACAAAAAAAAACATAGCTTGTGAAGATTTTTTAACAAGATCATGAAAATTCAATAATTCCATGAATCTTCCATCCAAATTTGTCTACCAATTCTGATCCGACCCAACCGAATTCTAATAAGGATGGCAACGTGTCGGGTTGGGTCGAAACCAGGACCTGAAAATATGATATGGGATCCAGACCCTGATCGGACTTGGACCCAAACCCGAATAGTATTTGAGTCCAAAATCTGAGTCAGACCCAACCCATAAGGTCCAATTTTTTGACTCATACCCAATTTCGAATCAGGTCCACCCCTCAGGTCTTGGGTCGGGTCCAGGTCGATTGCCACCTAAATCCCAGTATGATTTTCAAATCACTTCTTCCACCCCGGTTTGGGGTTCAAATAACAAAAACAAGATTGCTAATAGCAACTCCCGAACCCAACCCCTAAACAAATTAATTGTGCGAAATATTGATTATTAGAATTTACTGAAAATTAGGTCCCCGTTTTTAATGTTAAGTACGACACGTACCGTGTTTAATGCTAAATACGACACGTACGAGGACCGTCGAGACTGACTGAACCTTAAAGCTTCCCCCCTAATCCACAAACGGCCAGCGTAACTCAGGCCTTACAAAACCGCTAGCGGTTTTGTAAGCCTCGATATTGGAGAAGGGTAATGCATGTAATTATGTGCGACATGTCATATCAGGGGTTTAAAGACCCTTTCCTTTTTCCACTTTTATCTTGGGATTTGATAGATTTGTGAGGCTCAAAATGACGGAATTATCCTTCGCCTAATTTACAAGTTTACTCTTATTATTGAAAATAACATATATTATTTAAAAAGAAAAGTATAAATTACGGACGAAGACTTTCTGCCTTTTCCACAAAGGTTATCACAATTAATATTAGGATGTAAAATTGGGTGGTTGCATCCATTCTATTAACCGAATTCAATCTTCAAAAGAAATTTTTTCTAACATTAAAATACACTTAAGTTATCAAATTTCACTTATAATGATTTTAAGTGATTGTGGCCACTTTAATTCAAAGATAAATAGTCTAATTGTATACAATCCTTGAAAAGAACTATTTGAGATATATTATTTCTGTCTAAAATTTTGGATGCCACCTAAAAATCATTAGATATTTGTTTTTCAAATAAATAAATAAAAATGAATTTTGAGCTTTTTGAGACTTAAATCTTACCCTTCAAAAATTGGATGGTGCCCGTTTAGTCTTAGTGCATTACTAGTACATAAAAATTTTGATTTGGAATTCTTTTAGTGTTGTCCATCTATGGGCAGATGAACTTACGTCTCCAATTTTTGGGGTCTTAAAATTACTCCTGTATTGGATTTTACTCAAGAGAGTAAATAGATATTTTACTCCCGCAAGAATGTAAAATCTTTTAGCTTGAGGAGAGCAACACTATTTTGCTAGTATGTTTAAATTATTATCTTTGGTTTTTATCAGTGGTTTTAAAGCTAGAGGATTTGATCAGAAATCATGGATTCTAACAGGGAATAGGAATTGTTCTGATCGGGTTATGTCCTAAAGAAATATTAGAACTAACCCGATCCACTTTAAACCCCTTTTTGCATTTTATTGTTATTCAATTTTTCTTAAAAGCTTTTTAGCCCTAAAACCCCTTCAAGATGGTTCCCAGTGATTCGTGATTTAAAACATTAGTTTTTATGGATAAAAATGACCAGGTCTATGTAGCTAATTGTCTAAAGGGAAATTTATCAAAATACATTTGAGTTTAAAATATTTACCGTTTAATTACACTTAAAGTATAAAATATTGTAGTTCATGATTAGTGCCTAAAATTTTTGAAATTATATAACAAGAGCAAGAGGTTAAATAGTTCATCTTTTAGGTATTTTTTTATAAGTTTTTATTTTTAAAAGATTGCATGGCTGAACGAGACCCAAGTGATTCTGCATCGGAAAATCCTGAGTCACCTAAATCCCCCATTTTTATATAGTTTACATTTGAAAATTTTATCAAAATAACCCTAAGATACGAAGTATTTAACACTTTACACATTATTTGATTTACTTTCAAAATACCCATAAAAACACACACGATCATGAGTTGAAATAGTTACAAATATATAAATATTAAAAAAAAAAAATCATGCGGACAAAACCGCATTTTTACATATGCGGTCAAAAAAGTGTAAAGCATCCATCTTAAAGATGGAGGCAAGCGTTCCATCTAAGAACAATAGAAACAAACTGTCCAAATGTTTTCTTATTAGAATCACTATTTCTAGTTTTTAAAATTTATTTATTTTTTCATATTCCTGATCTTCATGTTATAGATTACATGTCTTTAAAAATTTAAGTCCTAAAATCCATCTCAAAAATAGATTTATTAAGAGGACCGTATTTCTACGTATGCAAGACCACATAGAAACCGGATCCAATAACCCGCCTAATCGACTCGACAAGCCCCCTAGCAATTTAGAACCCGAGTCTGACTTTTTAGGTAATGGTAGTGTCATGTCATGTCAAAATTTCACTCTATCACCTTAAAATCCATCAAAATTTTAATTATTTTTTACTATTGAAAAAAAATTATATGATTTTTTATTTTTTTTCTCAGTACTTATTAGTTCCAATTTTTGTTTGCAAGTAGAGCCGGATGTAGGTGAATTTCAGGGCTGAGATTGGGGGAAATTAGAATTGGGGCATTTTTGCCTTTTAAATGAATTTTGGGCTTCATTGTCTTTCTGAGATTGTGCGGAGAATGAGGCTTTGACCGGATATACTTTTGTAAAGACTCAATTTGGTCATTTACCTTGTACTAATTAGAAGGGGTGGGACCCATTACGGGGGACAAAAGAGAAGAAAGAACTCTTTGCGTGTGAATTAGGGTTTTGAAAAGGAGGAGAGAGAGAGAGAGTAGGTTAGAGAGAGAGAGAGAGTAGTTAGTTAAGTAGGTGTCGACGTACGTCGTCCGACCGACCGAACCGTACCGTAGACGTCGTAGGTAGGTACGTACGGGTTTAGGGTTGGTCGGTACGTACGT
>NW_006500355.1:1536491-1563948 GCF_000471905.2 Amborella trichopoda | reverse complement strand
GAGAGAGAGAGAGAGAGAGAGGAGAGAGATCATGTCTAGTCGTTTCCATTGTGCAACCACATTGAAATCACAAACATGTAAATAAAAATGGAAGCTAAATCAAGCAGAGAGAGAGAGACTGTATCTCAAAAATCTAATCCTCTGTTAAGTATACAATGAAGGTGATCCCCACCATGGATTTGAACTCAGGTTGGAAGCAAATTTGGTAGAGAGAGAGAGAGAGAGTCAATCCAATGTACAAATACAAAGGTCACAAGTAAATCAAAAATGGAACCCGAATGAAGCCTCTTATTCCCCTGACAAAAAGCTTTTACACGCTCTCTCATTTCCTTTTATAGCAACAAAAAAAAATAGAATCCAACAAAAGAACATACACAATCGGCGTCTCCCTCTCCCTCTCCCTCTCTCTCAATACGAAAGTCCCTGGCCAATCCAGACCATGCATTCACAATTGAGATCCATGTGGCATCATCACGGCCATTCAAGAATCATACCTAGTGGTCCCTGCTGTAAATGAAGAAAGAAGACCAGCTGCCTGGGCTGGTAACATGTCCCCGAAGGTGGACATGGCAGCTGCCGATCGGTCTTTGAGCCTACCAACTTGGCTATCAGTGAGCATTGAACCAAGTCTGAGGGTGCCCTCTCCAAATTTGCTTCCAACCTGTGTTTAAACCCAAAAACCATATTTAGTGTGCATACAAAAAGTTGGGATTAGATAGATGATCTCTCTCTCACGCACACACAAAAAAGACACGCAGAAGTTCAGCTACAAACAACAAAACTACCCACGGTTTTCTTAAACCATTCAAATTATACCTGGCTCATCAATGACTTCAGCAGTGGGGTTGCACCAAAGTTCGAGTTGTCATCAAAATTGAGTCTTGGAGAGAGTTCTCCATTGGAGTACGCTTTCCAAGAGCTCCTCGAAGATAATTCATCTGATGAAGCCGAAACAGTTGACGTAGACGTTCCTCTTGACGAAAACACAGGATCGCTGAAAGAACAATTGTGCAAAAATATAGAAAATAAAATAAATAAACAGCCGTAACACATGCACAAGAGAAGAACTCAATAATCACAGGGATCCGAAAGCAGACTATCTGAGAAGTGGAAGAAAAAAAATGCATAATGCATACAAATCCAGCATAGAATTGAGGATGGCAGCATAAGAAAGAAGTGAAGGCTAAATTCTGGGAAGTGGTTTTCCTTGCAATAGAGATCGAATGCAGTTAAGAATGCTATGGTGGTATCGATAACCATATCACCTCCTGCTATTGAGCGGCTATTCAAGACACCACTGCTCTTAGACTTCAGAAGGTCTTTTCTTTCCTATTTTACTTTTGCAACAGAGGGCCGCACTAAGGATTTAGGGTGTTCACAAACGAAGCCTAAACAATCACAAAATAAAAGCTCATAAATTTTCACTAATTCTTTGACATGTAAAATTTTCTTCATTTACCTTGTGAGTGAATATGGCGAGCCATGTGGACTAGGAATCTCATTCCTCTAAATTGTACTCATATGTATGTACCTTCTGATGAATATAGAATATAAAGAAACTTTGAAGTAACTCCAGCAATCAATACAATGCAAAAGGCTAACCCCACAGGTACAGCGTTTAATTCGTCTGGCCAAGTTTTTTGTGCTACTGCATTCATGTTCAAGGTTTCCTTTTCTTTTATCCTATCCAAAAACTCAGTAAATCCAATTTTTTCATTCATAAAACAAGGAAAGAGGGAGAGCAGAGTTGACTTGGCGAGTTTCACCGAGTTGAGATTGAGTTTTTAATTTACTGGTTTATACTGTGGGCTCTGTATTAGATCCAAAACTCTTCAAATCATACTCTCCTTATCTGTAGACATCAGTGACCCATCCAAACTTGTCTATAACAAGAAACTCCTGTTTATTAGCAAACGAAAACTCCTGTTTATTAGCAAACAATAAACTCCTGTTTATTGATCCCCTCTACCCAAAATGATCACCATTGCTGGGAAAGCACCAATTAAATGTCATCAGCCATATATGGCTTTTTCTAAAACAAAGCCGCTGTTTTATTCAACTGGACCTCACACGGTCTTATGGTGCATCTTAACAAACACAATCCAAACACCAACCAGTCATCACAAAGTACATGTCACCACCTGCATTATGTCAAGACGTCTAAGTTTAACAAAGATTGGCTCCTTAGTAACCACTTCCCAAGATCAGGTGAAAAAGACTTCACCCCATTTTCTTCCAATATGCTCTTAGATACCATCTCCAAGCCTCCCTTTACCCAAAAACCACAATACAGCATGCAACCATATTCAACATCAACCAACTGGTTCACCTCAACAAATTGCTTCATAAAGATGGAACACTTCATGTTACCAAAGAAATTAAGCAGTTCACACCCACTAGAAACCAACTGCACCTCTGCTGTCTTTCAAAATTCGTACAAAGCAAGGTGCCTAACTGGAGGTCTATTTTTCCTTGATTAAAAGGTGTGACCACTAAAAACTGGAAGCGCAACAAGCCAGTGACCAAAGAACCATTTATGCCAGACACTACAAGCCCTAGCCTTAGTGTTCCAATTAGAAAATTTTCACTAATTTTTTAATATGTAAAATTTTCTTTATAGCTACCTTGTGAGTGAATATGGCGAGGCATTTGGATTAGGAATTTCATTCCACTATGGTGGCCTCTAAATTGTACTTATAAGTATCCACCTTCTGATGAATTTTTTTTTGATAATGCCAACATTGTATTGATGAAAAGAAAGTTTCAAAACGACCCCGACGGGCTAACAAAAGAACGTCACCGATGGGGGTGACAAACAAACAGAAAGCAGAAAAGAGGCCACCTAGGAAACTAGATAATAAAAGAAAACACCCAAAGAAACAGATGCATAGCGGCCTGCGCCGAGGATTATCAGGTAATGAGACTACCCCGAAGAGGCTCCTTGCTTCACTATATCATCAGCTACTTGATTGGCCTCCCTCAAGATATGAGCCCAGGAGAGCATATGCCTGCAAAGATCAGTAATTTCGTCAAAGGGGTTCCATAGTCTCCAAGGTGGGTGAGATTTGCAAGAGGCCCAAGACATGACGTTTTTTTAGTCCCCTTCTACTATGAGGGAAGAGCCCCATGAGTGGTTGAACCCCCGAAGACCTTCGAGGAGGGCATGGGCCTCTGCCTCAGTAGAATCGGTAGTCGTTGCCCAATAAGTCAGGCACATCCCTCGTGGTTTCTGAATATGCCTCCAATTCCTGCCGGGCCAGGATTACCCAAAGAGGAACCATCAAAATTTAGCTTAATACTGCCCATCTCGAGAGGTCACAAAAGAGCTGAACAAGGCACCTTCCTCGGCCTATGTAAGAGGATGTTGGCCCAATTTAGGTGGAACTCGGAGGGTGATAAAAGTTTGAAGTGGCTATGATTTGTGGCCCAGAAAATGACTAGGCCCCTGATCATTTCCTTGATCTTGTGGATGGGTGCAAAAAGGCCATGAAATATTATGTTATTGCGCTCCTTCCAGATCGCCCAAAGATTCGCCACAACAGTGTCTTTCCAGAGCAAGGATCCAGATTTTGGCCACGGCAGGAAGGCTGCAAGCTTCTATAGATTGGGAACGGACAAAGGGTTTACCCATTCCCATCCGAAAAGTTGAAGGGTATCACCCCAGATGTTATCTATGAGTGGGCAGTGAATAACAGGTGACCGTTAGTCTCCTCTGCAGAGAGGTACATCACGCATCTATTTGGGGTTTGCATTCCTCTCCTTTGTAGTTGGTCCACTATTAATTTAAGACTCTACCCCACAGGGCAAGCCAGTTGAAAACCTGGATCCTGGGGGGGATGAAAGGGTTCCAAGCTTTGGAGATTGAGGGGTGGGCATGCAGCTGTCCCCCAAGGGGGGCAGGTTGAGTTTGCAGAAAAGAGAGGAGACCGAGAAGACCCTTGAAGGGAGTCCAATTTTGTCCTCCCCTTAAGATGGCGAGTGAGAAGAGGACAGGACAGATGATAAGTCTAGGAAGGCGGAGAGTTCCTCATCCCGCAAAGGTCTGCGAAGGTGGGGGTTCCAAGATCTTGAAAGAGCCTGAGGAAGGAAAGAACTCCTCGATGGAGGCTGAAGGGTTTCTGGCAAGGCAGAAAAGGTGTGGAAATTGAGTCGATAGGGGTAGCCACCCAACCAAAGGTCAAGCCAGAATCGCACTTTTGAAACATTTCTGGGGTGAAATCGAATATAGGTTCTGAAGAGGTGAAGGGAGTGAGAGATTGGCCTCCAAAAACCAGGGGCGGCTTGGGGTTGAGAATCTGGGATGGACCAATGTGAGGAGGAAAGACGGTATTTGTGGCTTAGAACGAGGTGCCACAAGTGACCACCGTGAGCGGCTAGTCTCCACCACCACTTGCATAATAGAGCAAGATTGTTCTTTTTCAGGCTTTGGATCCCCAGACCCCCCGCAGATTTGGGTCGGCACACTGTTCCGAGCTAAAAGATGGTCTTTTTTGGTAGTCCCTTCTCCGGACCACAAAAAATTTTGCATCCATTGTTCTAGACATGAGGCTACAGAAGCAGGAAGGTGGAAGAGAGACATTTGAAAGATGGGGACACCGGATAGAGCTGCTTTTATTAAGGTTAATCTACCAGCCAGGGAGAGGTACCTCCCTTTCCATGATGCCAACTTCCTGTCAAATTTATCTATGAGGTGGCTCCACTGGGATTTTTTTGGTTTACAGTAGAAAAGAGGCAAACCAAGGTAGGTTGAGGGAAGAGAGTCAATGCCACATCCCCAGCTTTCTGCAAAGGGTTGACGGGTATTGGGTCCACTGAGCCTTCTGATGACTATTGAATATACAAAAACTTTGACGTAACTCTAGCAATCAAGACAATGCAAAAAGCTAATCCCATAGCAATCATTGTTGCCTAACTTCTGGTACTTGTGCCTTTCCTGCAAGAATTTGCATAGTTACTTTTATTCTATAAATGGCTGAAATTTAGTCACATTCATCATTTAAATTTTCTCGCATATTCCTGTTATGTTCTTTAGTTTCAAGCCTTGAATTCATCATCAAGTAGAAAAATTCAGATCCCGCCGCCCAGGCAGGCACCTAAAAACCCTGGCAGCCCTAAAGTGGGGTTGTAATTGTCGTTTGGTGGGTTTTTTGTCTGTGTAGGTGTTGGGAGGGTTTCTTTGGTGGTTTGGACAACCAGAGTAGTGTGAAGAGAAGACTGAGGGGTACCATTAGAAATTCCAAAAAATGAGGTAATTTTGTCATATTTTATAGTCCTACATTATATCTTTGTCCTCAGGGTGTGAACTACGGAAGAAAAAAGAGGAGAGAGAGAGAGAGAGACAGAGAAAGAGAGGAGAGGTTCTGCTATGTTAATGGAGGTTCTGGTTTTTTAAGTTCTCTCTCCTGCTCACTGCTGTTTTTGCGACAACCTGCTGTTGTTTGTTCAGGGAAGAAAGAGAGAGAGAGAGAGAGAGAGAGAGTGGAAGGTCACTGCAACGTTAATAGGCAATTAGGGTTTTTCTTTCTAAAGTGTTTCTCTCTCTCTTGAACCCTGCTGCCTTCTTTTAAGGGGCTTAACACACTTCTTTCTAGCCCTTGATTTTGCTTGTTATATATTTTATTTCAAAGGGACTTACATTTTTTACCCCTTTTTTTTGGTTTCTTTTAATGGGGTAGCACTAGGCAGGTCGAGCCACCCGCCTAGGCACATGACTGCCTGGGGGTGGGCCACTTCAGTTTGGTGGCCTTCCTAGACTGCCTGGGCAGCCAGGCAGCCGAATTTTTTAACACTGCCATCAACTATTTAGGGATTCTAAAGATGCAATGAAAAATTAATGCTAGTAGAATATGTCTGTGAATCCCACAATTTATGATATGATACTGTGATGTAGCCTGACTTCCCAATGACCCAAAGCCAGTCTTCTTTTTTATTCACAGGCCAGTTCTCACCTCTGACATACTTTTATGCATTTGTGCTAGTATACATCACATCTAAAACTGATTCTTGATAGGGAAAACCATTGACCAAAGAATGCCAGAGGTTGGTTCTCACCTCTGACATTCTTTTATGTATTAGTGCTTTATATACAATTAAATCTACCACTGTTTCATGATGAAAATGACCACATCCTTTTTGTTCATTAATATAAGTAACTGCAGAACCCATATTTTCATGTAATAGTAACGTTATCTTTAATAATCGAAATCCTTGTGTCCTTCAATAACTGTCATTGTCAGTATCCATCAAAAGCATGACAAAAATAACTGTAAATGTCTCGTGACAACCACAGTTATTTATAACTATCTAACAAAACAAACAAAAAGAAACTAAATTGCAGGCATAATATCTAATGACTGAATTGGAAACAAAAAAGAAGACAAGATGGACTCTCCAGAAAACATGCACAAGATATAATCATCATCATAGCCTTTTCCCAACTACAAGGATATGCGGTCCTGGGCAATTTCATATTCCAGATTGGGTGTCTAAAGCAGGCCCATGACACTTCTGCAACTGATATTCAGCACTCAATTGGAGTTGAGTCAGGATAGTGTGCACAAAATGAGTCCACCTATTTTGACCAAATCAAGTTGATTTGGTTAAAAAAGTTGAAAGCTGGAGTTGCAAAACTTTGGTTTCTAGAGCCCATCCCTTCTTTTTTAGGATTGGTATTATTAGGCTAGTATCTCACATATAGTAAGTCCAGGCAGATAGTAATATAAGAAAACTTCACCAACAATGAGAAGTCAAACATTAACAGTTAACAATTTCAAAGAAAAAGAAAAAGAGAAGTCAACATTAAATAAGAAACAATAGATGAAGAGCCCCATGTAGAGAAAATGGAAATCGGACTTGGGATTTATTGATTAGTTGTTCACAACACATTGTCCCAAGTTCGACTCCTGCCACTGAACAACCCAAACAAAAAAGGAAAATAAAATATGGTCTGAGAGATACCCAATTGGAAGAAACAGGAAACGAGGTATTGTGGCACACCGCAAAATATTTGACTCTGCATTTGTAGGCAGTTTTTGAACAGTATCAGTGTACATACGATTGAGCTGTACCAAGAATCCAAACAGGACTGCATGTCGCTGATATGACTGCTTCGCATTCTCCCAAAGATACGGTTCATATCTGCCCAGTTGCAAACCTCAGCATATAAGCCTAAAACAAGTAATAGTCGACAATGGAAATGTGTTTGTTTGAAAAGAGTTGAAAACATGAGTAAGTTCAAAACAAGAACACAACTTCACTTCCTATCAGGCTGGCTGAAAAGCATGTTCAAGAAGAGGACCACAACAGTTTCAAAAAGTTTCATATGGTACTAATAGACAAAGGAATATTCTTATTGTGAGTTTTTCTTTTCTTGGTAAGAAACTTCTTAGTCACTAAAAGAAGTGTCATTAATATGCTTACGTGGCCCAGTCTATAGGATCCAGCCTCTCTGAAAGATTATTGAGTAATTTCATCACACGATCTCTAGTAGCAGAATCAGGCTGAACAGGAGGTACAGGTTTCCTCCTATTAGGAGGCCTAGACATTATCTTTTTCAATAACTCAGTCCCCATGGCATTAGAGTCGGTATTAGTAAAGGATATTTCTTTTCCTCCGCCAGATAGAATGTCTGAAATGAACCGCAGGTCAAACAGAACTTGCAAAACTCCTTTTTCTGTTACTTGAACAGTAAGACTGTCCAAATTCGAGAGGAAGTTTTCATAGATACTCAATACCTACAAGGAAACATCACAACTTAGTATCCTATACAGATCATGTCACTAAAGCAAGTTGAGTACAATAAGGGGAAAACCAGGCACAGCTACTAATTAAGTCGATCCAAAATATTCTAGTATAACAGTTTCAAATTTCAAATAACATAGACAATTGTGCATGCATATGATGCAATCTAAGTTTCAAATTCCAGAATATCTCCAACCATATTCAGTGTAAATTGTCAAGCATGGATGCTAAACAATCATGGCCATAATTTACAAAAGTTGTATGGACAAGCACAGCTCCAAGTGCCAATATCTCCAACCATATTCAGTGTAAATTGTCAAGCATGGATGCTAAACAATCATGGCCATAATTTACAAAAGTTGTATGGACAAGCACAGCTCCAAGTGCCACACTCTCCCTTCCAGCATTCTTTATTCTTTTCTTTTGTTTGGGTATTGGTAACAATATCATTTAGAAAATAAAGATTACAATGGCAAGGAAATGATAAGGGCGCACAATAAGCTCTCCCCTCCAAGATGGTACAGGATGAGCTCAAGCAGAATAGAACCTTAAGGACTTCCTCCAGTGATACATTAATAGCAAACAAATTACTAGGAAATGAAATTAATCAAAAATAGTGATAAGCATAAACTAAAAGAGTTCCTGACCACCCACTAATATTACCATCAGATTGGCGTGCAAAACAGTTTATAGAAATCCCAGTAATACGAGAAAACAAACCACTCATAGATTTAGATCAAAGCACACTCCTGCTGCCACTTACAAAGCCAACTAATCTTACAAGTAAAGCTGCAAGACTGCAATACATTGACATCAGTAGACTTCGTTGAATGCAAGAGTGAATGCATCAAAGGAACTTTCATTCCCCATTCATATAAGTCTCTCCAACAGTGAATCCCTCTTTACAAGTTGTCATCATCATCATCATCAGAACTTTATCCTAACTCTTTGGGGTTGGCTACACAAATCTTGTTCCACCATTCTGCTCTAGCAAAGGTCATTCCCTCAGTAAGACCATAAGTCCACATCTTTTCTCACTACTTCCATCCATTCCCTTTTAGGCCTTTGCCTTGCCTTTTTAGATCCTTCTACTTGAACCAAATCACACGTCCTAACTAGTGTTATAGTGAGTCGACTCTATACATGGCCAGACCACCTAAGTCTACTTTCCCTCATTTTTTCTTTACAAGTAACTTAAATTCATTGAGAAAAAGAATTATGTATCACCCACAAAAAAAAACAACAGAAATGAATGATTACAAAAAACCCTGCCATGAAGTAGAGGGTGAACAAGAAAAAAATAGAAAGGTCCAACCAAAACCTTCTTTTAATTGTAGATTGGCAAGAGAACTGGCATCCATCAAGAATGCAAGCAAAGGTAATGAAGAATTCCTCAAATATGAAATCTCTCCACAAAAATGGATCCCACGCTCCACCACCCTAAACAAAAAACTTATCAGTAGCAAGGGGTGTTCTACATATCCCATCACTTGTGACTGCCACCAGGTAGGAAACCCCTCACATATTCCATGATTTATGCTCTTTCCAAACACATCACACAACCAATAATGAACAGAGCTTCCACGGGGTGTGGCACCAAATCAGGAACAGGAACATGCCCCCCTCCAAAAAGAGTGAGTCAACTGAGGAAGGTCTGACCCAGTCCAAACCAAAGTCCCTCATGAATGAGGATCAAACCAAAAAGGTAACCAAGAAGTGCAGTAGGAGGTGGCCAGCAGTTTCGCCCCCTGCTCTGCACATGATACATATATTGGGTGTGGCACCAAATCAGGAACAGGAACATGCCCCCTTCCAAAAAGAGTGAGTCAAAAGGTCTGACCCAGTCCAAATCAAAGTCCCTCATTAATGAGGATCAAACTAATCAAGTAACTAAGACGTGCAATACGATGTGGCTAGCAGTTCCACCCCCCTCCCAGGTCTGCACATGCTACATATAGGGTAGTTCTTTACATTTATGATGAAGGTGGTTAATATGAGGTTTTTTATCAATTCAAACCAACCAAAAGAGAACCATCACGGGAACCAGTGCATTTCATACCAACTGGAACAATGCAATGTACCCTAGGAGGCCCTATGAACTTGAGGAAAAAAAAAACATCTCACCAACAACTTATCTTTCAATGCTAACCCAACCACCAACCCCTTCACAAGGAAGAAACACTCCTTGCAACACAGACACTAGGTCCAAAGGAGACAACACCCCCAAACTGTTAAAGCCCCTACAAAAGGCCTAATCATTTTAGAAAATGTGGGGTTCCCTTAAGCAATCAAAGTAAGGCATACTTTCAAATTCTATTAGAAGATGCAATTTCGGTCCCGGAAAGCTTACGATGACTGAAAATATATTTCGCACCTAATTATAAAATTTAAAAGTTCAAAATATGGCACTAATCAAGCAGATCTATAAAAACTTAAAAATACGGTCCATATAATATGCTACAAGATGGACTATTTTTAGAACTTGAAATCCTTTTCTTTTTTATATCTATATATCTTAGAGTTTGAAATGATAAATTTGAGGGTTTTCAAGCGTCAGAACAACATTTTTGGCCAGGTTTTTGAAGTGTAACTAACTTCTACAGTTCTACAATATAAAGTCGACAAGTTATATAAACTCTTTCCTTTTAGAAAACTTCAGTATACAGGTGTTGAGCAGGAGAAGATGTTGGGTATATAGTCAGGGCCCTGCATGATTAGACATACCTGAGACCAGGGCTAGTGCCCGGTGGCTCCATAAAACTGAATTTTCCAGCCAACAGTACCAGGGTGAAAGGTTATGCCCTAGAGAGTGTGAGCTTCCCAATAAGTGGGTGCTTCCCAAACAAGGTCAATGATAGCTTTTCAGCAAGTTGTCATAGACCCAAAACGGAGTTAGAAGTAGAAAGTTATCACCTAGAGAGTAGGAGTATGTGGCATGGCCCTCTTTGGTGCTCTCAGTGGGGTGGTCTCAGATCGCTCTATTGCTTATGCAGGCGGGTTTCATGCAGTGGGAGCTGCCACCAGAGTAGTGAGACTTAAGAAGTTGTTAATTTGTGCGAGCAAGTGCAGGAATATGTATAGTGCAACTCACACCGGTATGAAAACCTTAATAATGAATTTTTCTTAGAAATTTCCACTTCCCATGGGTGATAATTTGTCCGGTAGAGACTTCCACCTTCCACCACTAAGAAAGATCATTGATCTACTGCTTGAATGCACACATAAATGCAGTTTTGCACATATGTCTACTCCCATGTCTAAAGAATCCTATTGGTGAAACCAAAAGACAGTTTCAACTCCCAACACACATGTACTTAAGCCTTTGGTCCTCAAAAGAAGAAAAATCTCTGTTAAAGTGGCTGGTGCCTGGTCTAGAACTGATTAACCCATATGGAGATAGGGTCAATGATTGCTAGTATAACAAGAGGAAGGTTATTTTGGCAAGGTGTCACCTTCATGAAGCAAATTGAGGCCACATGTCTCTTCGGAGGAACAAGGAGGACATGTCTCTTGCATCCAAGATTAACAAGGAAGGGCAAGGGACCTCCTAGAAGTTATACAATGGTGTCGTAAACCCAATTTATGAGCATAAGGACTAAGGACCCAGGCCAAGGAGGGTTGTATCTTGCGGTCTACTCCATGAACTTTCGTTCAGCATGCTCGACTCGGTCAACCACCAGATAGAGAAGGAGTATTAACCTCAAGCCCAGACAGGCTCTGCCTTGGACCTCCCTATATGTGGGCTTGAGAACCTAGAAGGATTCCTGGCTGTCAAACAGCGCACTGTGTTGGTTTATCACTCCAAAATCCAGGGCTTTACTGTCTATGCCAATGTTCTGTAGGTAGCAGACAACAGGGACCTTCGGAGAGCTGATTCTTCAAGTGCATTGGATTTCAGTGATATCTTGATTACTAAAGTTCTTTGAGTCTAGCTTACATACGCAAAAGATAGCTTGAAACAATTTGCATTTTGTGGGACATCATATCAAGGAATAAGTGAGTGTCGCCACTGCGTAAAATTGCAATTTTCAGACATCTCCCGTTATTTCTAAATCCACTGACCCAATAGTGGAAGTGGTAGATGCAAACAAAAGCAGAAGCAGGCCAATGCCTGCATTTTAAATGACAATGGCGAAAGAAGCAGCTAGAGGACAGGATCTGGGAGTATGAGGGGGATGATAGAGTTCGAGTACCATCACAGGTACAAGGTTCCTATGATTTTTCAGTGCCAATTAATCACTGTAGACACCCTAATTGCTCCTCTAATTTAAGAATCATTGAGCCCATATTTATATAAATATATATAGACACACACCTTGGCCAGCCCCATGCCGATCCCAAGCCCGAGTAAAGGAGAAGGTTTATGTTAGGTATGCAACCAACGTAAAACTTTGCCACATCTTTTCATGAATCCAGTTTCAATGATATTTGATCATGCTAGGGTGTTCCCTGTAAGCAAATGGCGGCTTATGGGTCTTACCAAGGGTATGGCCCTTGATAGAGCAAAATGGCAAAACGTGGATTTGTATAGCCGACCCCAATGGGATAAGGCTTGTATTTGTGTGTGGGTGTATATATATAAGTTTCCTTGTGAACCATTTGCATCGACAAATATCACACTGACTGCCCACAAATAATAAAAGCATCGACTCAAGCCAACCGTTAACAAAATGAAAGTAACAGCAAGGGAAAAAGATACAATCCTAAACCTTTTAACTAGATTATTCAATGGTTCACTGTTAAATAAAATCCATGCCGATAAGAAGAACCAAAATATTCTGCTTACCTTTTCCAAAAGATTCCTCGCAAGATTATGTAGAATGAATTTGTCAAGGACATGGCCTCCAGTTCTATGAATTTCTTGACATACTTGAAACAGAAAAGCAGTGACATAAAGTGAAGGCATGGAAGGAAGCGCTATTTTTATTTCCAATGGGCCACCTTCTGGCTGCTCTTGTTTCATTACTGTTTCTTCCCAGCCCTGCAAGAATTTCACAGTGTAACTATAAATCAATTTATACATATGGTAAGGGCAATATGTTTAGGAAGACAACATTTGAGTAAGATGACAAGAGATTGTAATAATGTCCTCATATGTTATAAGTTATAAGGCTTTCAAGATGATATGTTATAAGTTTCATTATTGTGGGTATTAAAATAAACCTATATGGTCTAGAGCTCAATAAGCACTCAGGTAACCCAGTTAAATAATCTTTGAGTTCTTAAGCACTGTCTTGGCAGAAACCAAAGAAAAAAACAGAACCAATGTTCAAAAATGCGGAGGCGGCCGCCTAGGCGGTTTGATCTCTGGGCCGCCAAGGTGCCTAGGCAGGCACCCAGAGACAAAGGCGGCCTGCTTTTTGGGGCAGTGCAGATCCTTGCGGATTTTTAGCCCACCCACACCCTCCCCCATTTTATTATATAAAGAAATGACTTTTTTATTTTAATAAGTAAGTTTTGTAATTTAAATAGTTAAAACTCAAAAGCAACATACGACTATAGACTGTAATTTAAATAGTTAAAATTCAAAAGCAACATTTAAAACGCTAAAAAAAAAGGGTAAAAAACGATATTCATTCGATTTAGGGACAATGGACTTTTTTTATTGAATTGTTTCCCAAAGACCCAGACTACATATCAAAATGGGAAAAAAATAATCCAAATAAACAATAACATATCAAATATATATCATAAAGTATCACCAAAAAAAATACAAATAGCAAAGAATAGCATCATAAGACAATGTGAAAAAGCCAAATACATAACCTAATAAAAAGTATTGAAACATACTAACCTTCTTGAAGTGGAATCGATATTGGGCATAACCCAAATATTTTGGTTCTCAAATCTCCTCTTTTACAACCACTATAAGCCTCAAAAAGATTGGGGATGAATGTCCTTTATCATGACCATTCGAGGAGGTCGAAAAAAATTTTGATCTCTCAACAAATCTTCAAATCTAGTTTTTGTCAAGTTGTCTCACTCTAAACTTCACTAAAAATGTTTTTGGGAACAAGAATGGCCCCTCAAACCCTTTTCCCCCCTTTCAAGGTGGCGCCCAAGCGCACGCCTTTTACACCGCCTAGGCCGGCACCTAGCAAAAGCTGCCTAGAACAGGCAACCTAGTCCAAGACTAGGCATTTTTTTAAAAATGCCACCTAGGTGGCTGGGCAGCCGACTTTTAGTTCATTGAACAGAACAGAAAACAAAAAGGCATATACAAGATTAACAAAATATTTTACATTTCTCCACTACTTCCAAGTTTATTCAGGTCAGCAAAACAATACGTTTGTTTTAAGAGATGTATGCAAACATGCTATGATGTAAATGCTCTCCTTTACCTAAATGATAATCTTCAGCAATGATTGAAAAGACAAAAAAATAAAATAAACGGTGGTCTTCTGGTGGTTAAATGAAATGAGATTATCCTACCGATCTGAAGTGCTAATAAGTAACATCAAAGTTTCTGCCCAATTAGCTGAAATGTGTGTTATGTTGATGACTTTTCCTTTCCATAACTTTAAAACAAAAGGTCCACATTCCAAATTGCATCAGTTCTTCCAATATATTTTAATCAACTATACAAAATACGCATACCCATATTGAAAATCTACTCTGAAATTTTAGACCTCAATTTCAATAATAAAACAACAAAGTAAATCAATGTAAATGCCATTGGAAAAAAAGGAATCCTTCGGCCTTTGCTGGAATTTAATGCAGACTATAATGCCCATGCCTCATCCAAATGATTCATAGTAGGAGAATAGACACCATCTCAAAGATATAGTTCAAAAAGCACAAAGGTTTGGGGCAAAAAGTTGTAGTGAGTGTTCAAAACTAAAATCATTACAAAAATGAAAAATAAAAAAATCTTCAGTCTTAAGAGATTCTAAGGTATCAATAAAGCTCCACATACACTCATAGAAGTCGTTTCAGATAACACATCATCCTTCTGGAGATCCTCAGCCAAGGTGGTTGATAGCTCATCAGAAACCCATGATATCCACAGCCCATGTGCCTTGACGCAAAGCTCTCTTAGAGTCCTGCTTAGTTCTTCAAGTTTCAGGTTGGAAGCATCATCCACTGCAAAGGGACTAACAAAGCCACTTCGAGGCGAAAACAACTGTCTTCGTGGGCTCTCTATGGACGACTGATCAAAATTTGCTTTAGATTGCCTAGATAGTGATAACCCATCATGGAAACCTCCACTTTTTCCCTGGAGAACCCACAGTCTCGGAGACCCTAGTATCAATGGTATGTGGCTTGAATGATTTCGAAGAGCAAATAAGAGCCTACCGATAAAAAGAGTCCTCTCAATGATAACAGATGGGTTTAACGATTGATCTCCTAGTGAATCAGACTTTTTGTGGTGCCCTAAAATTGAGTATAAATGCTCCAATTCCTGTTCAAGCTCCTTTACAATGGTTGTTATGCATTTGTAGCACTCACTTTGAAGATATGGTGAGAGCTCCTTCATCCTAGACTGCAAATTATGAGCTTGGAAGAAATGCAACAAATCCTCCAATATATCTTTACATCTTTGGTCCACTGCATCTCTGATTCGACCAACTTCAGGCCCAAAATAAGCATTGAGACAGCTGTGGAACTCAATATCTTCAGGCACGCTTTTCAACCCAAGTCCTGTCTTCCAATCCTTTGGCTCCACAAACCAGACCCCACCTGAGGAATTCATCCTTGAAGAAGCTTCGGGTTCGTTAATTCCGCTCATTGAAGCCCTAATGTTAACGTTTCTCTCAAGATCTTCGAAACCCAAGTGCACGATCTCTTTCATTCTTTCAACAAAAATAGGTTCCAACATCTCCTCCCATAAATTTTTTGGCTCCTTTAACACGAGCTCACAAACACTTTGCCATGGAGATTCAATCTCTGAACCAAACACACTGCGAAGCCAATCTAGGCTCCCCTCCAATACCCCCCGATCCTCTAATGTCTCTCTAACACACTTCTCTACATAGGAGAGTTCTTCCCCACTTTTAATAACATCATTCAAATACCTCCTACCCATCAAACCGATATCATCTGCACAAGATTTAACCCATGATAAACAAGTTTCAGCCACAAATTCACCAGGTAGGATTACCATAACAGTCTCTAATCTCTCTCTATGAAGCTTCCATAGTCTAACTTCTTCATCAGGATTTGGAATTCCCCCAAATAGTTGAGAACCAGGAGGTGTGCCCAAAACTGTTTCATAAAACAATGGCATATCATTCAAAACCTGCAAAAATAGCTCTCCCACCTGCCACAAACTCACCTGGATAACCCTGATCACATTGCAAAATACCCTAGAAACGAGATCCCGATCACTTGATTCCTTTGAGAAAGAACTCAACTTTTGAGAAACCCATGTTCGTCTAGAATCGAAGAAGAGTGTCAATACCTGTTTTGGATGGAGATCATCAATTATTGCAGTGGCCGACAAAGCATCTGCATAAAACCCAAGATTCAAGTCTTGATCAAGTAATCGATCTCTACTCCTCTGAGAGATCTGAACCCTAAAGCTCTCAACAAGCTGCCATTGATGCTTGAGCAGAGGAAAATTCGACAAAATCATTGAATTCTCATCAACTCGAGCATTGGCAACCAGATCATATACAGCTCTTGCCCTAAGGTATCGACCTGCTGCCTCAAGAAACATGCATTCATCGAGGCAACCCCATATGTTCTCAGGTGTATCAACCAGATATTTAACCCTAGAGGCTATGGAGTAAAGTTTGTCCCTTGTTTGTTTTGCATTTGTCCTGTTGGGATCTGGATTAGGGCTAAGGTCAGGGCTAGGATTTAGAGAGAGAAGTGCACCATCAATACGTTTAAGGTTTTGAGATATTCGAAGACAAGAGTCTCGCATATGGATAATGGAATCAGCAGAGGCCAAGAGGTCTCTGTAACTTGTTCCTACCAGTTGGCGAAGGTCCTCTTTTTTGGCCTCGATTTCTTTCCTTGTATTCGCCTCCACTGTTCTGATCTCTGAAACTGCTTTTGAGCAAAATAGAGTCTCCGCATCCATGGAACCGATTCCCAATGGAGCTGGCCCAGCTTTCATGGTGGAATTCAAGTTTCATACAGTGGATTATTTCCTTTTCTTTATCATTGACTGTGTATCATTCTATTTCCCCATCTTCCTCCTCTTCCTCTGCTGCTGCTCCTGCTTTCATGGCAGGAGTCACAGAGAATTGGTGGCAGGGGTTCATAAAGAGTCAGGTTTGCAAAATTAGGGTTTTCAAAGCTTTCATGGCGGATACTGAGAAATGCAAGGTGGTGATATCTTTAGGCTTACAGAGAATTAGGGTCTGGGTATGATAATTGGGGAAATTTCAGAAAAACCGAGCGTTAGAGAAGCTCTTCTCCTGTCCATTCAGCGCTCATAAAATAAAGTCGCAGACTTGTCTGAGATGCTGACAAAAATGTGGAAAAAGGACTTTTACCTATCCTATGCAGCCAAAACTTTCTTCAATGCTGCCTCAGATAATTGGGTTTACGGTTTTCAAATAGAATCAACGTTTCAGAGAGTTCGTTCTTCTTCTAGGGCTTTTGTTGGGGCAGTTTGGCTTCTGGTTTAGAGAGAGAAGAGTTTAGAGAGAGAGAGAGAGAGGAGGCAAACTTCAAATGCAGGGAAGGGACACCGTTCCAGATCCGACACGTACAACGTCGCATGCGTGAGATAGCGTAAATTTCGGTATCGGCCGCAAGCGAGCGAAAGTTTGGATAAAATTTCGGATGGGTTTATAGCCTCGAACATGGGCTGTACGAACTCGGGGAGGCAAAGGGTCAGGTCGGACCCAAAGTCACCGGACCTGGAACAATACCTGGACCCAAAAATATAAAGGACCTAGACCGGATCCAACCCAACCCAAAAATGAAAAGATTTATAATTTTAAAATGGATATTTTTCCTTAAATATATTTCATAAATTAAGACCTAAAAATATAATGTTGGACCCAAATCCAGACTCAAGTAGTGCTCGAGTTGAATAGTTTGTGGACCTATTTTAGATTTTCGATGGGGCCTGCTTAATGTTTGTGGACCACATATTTTGCCTGAAAGCATCTTTTTATTAAGGTGTCTGATTTCTGTCTTGATTTCCCTTACCATTGTTGTTTGGGGGGATTTTAACTTTATTAGGTGGCCTCATGAAAGTAATTACAATGTTTCTATTACGTCAACTATGCGTATGTTCAGTAACTTTATTGAATCTCATGCCTTGATTGATCTTCCTATTTGTGGTATTGCTTTCACTTAGACCAATAACAGTTCTTCGAATTTATCTATGTCTAAATTAGACAGATTCTTGGCGTTCGGGAACTGGTCGGAGTGTTTTCCTTGTACTCTTGTCAAGGCCCTCCCTTGACTGTCCTCGAAACACACACCCATTCTTCAGGTCCTAAACCCTTCAGATTTGAAGAAGGTTGGCTTGCTGAAAAGGGGTTCCTGACCTCATTAGAAGTGCCTGGGAAAACTCTCATCTCTTTTGGCTCTATAGACTTTCTGCTCCATAATAAGCTCCTCAGCGTTAAGCGTAGGCTTACTGCTTGGAGGAGTGACAACCAGTTAATGTTAGGCACAAAATTGATGACACTCTTAGATGCTTAGCAGAGTTTGACGGTGTTGTCTAGTCTTCTGGTACCCTCCTTGCAGAGTTGGTGCTGGCTTGAGCTGCTAAAGTTGCTGAGCTCCAGGAGGTTCGTAGAGTGGAGGAGATTTACTAGAAGCAGAGATCACAGGTTAAATGGTTGAAAGAGGGTGATCTGAACACAAATTTTTTCCATGCCATTGCTAATGCCAGGAGACGGCATAATGATGTCTCTGGTCTTCTGATCAATGGAATTAACCCTAACGACAACGCCAACATGGCTACTGCGGTTGTTGACCATTTTAAAAGAGCCTTCACCTCGAAGACGGTGACCACTCCAAGTCTGTCTCGAGTGGGCTTTAAATGTCTCTCGGATGGCATGCGTGACGTCCTCGAGGTGGATGTGTCTATGGAAAAAGTGAAAAAAAGGGCATTTGCCTTGCCTGGGGATAAGGCTTCTGGCCCTGATGGCTTGCCCCTTCTCTTTTTCCTCAATTTCTGGAACCGGGTCAGTAACAAGGTGCTAGGAATGGTGTGTGACTTCTTGAGGACTGGTGAAATCTTTCGAGGGGTTAATTCTTATTTTATTGCTCTTATCCTTAAGAATTCTACTGTTGCCTCCCTAGGGGACATCAGGCCCATTAGCCTTCTTTCAAGTCTTTATAAAATCATTGCTAAGGTGTTTGCTGAGAGACTTAAAGTTATAATGCCTGATATTATCTCTGGTCCTCAGTCTGCATTCATTAGGATAGGCTTATCACGGACAGTGTTCTAGTTGCGTAAGAGTGCATTCACTCGAGGATCTTGAGTCGTGAAGATGGAGTGGTCAATAAATTAGATTTGGAAAAAGCTTATGACAGAGTAGAATGAAGTGTTTTACTAGAGATAGTGAAAACCATTGGCTTTGGTGAGAAATGGAGGAGCTGGATTAGTGGGTGCTTGTTTTCTTCTCATTTCTCTATTTTTTTAAGGGAAGTCCTTCTAGCTTCTTCCGTGCTACTAGGGGGCTCCGTCAAGGTGATCCCCTATCCCCCTTTTTGTTTACCATTTATGTTGAGTGCTTCAATAGGTTTTTATGCAATGTGGTGGCTAAGGGGCACTTGCGGGGCTTTCAAATGCCCAATGATGGCCCGTATGTTTCGCACCTTCAGTATGCTAATGACACATTGCTCTTTTGTGAGGCTAAGACTGAGCAGACTGATAATATTGCTAGCTTTTTAAACATTTGCGAAGTGGCCTTGGGGCTTGAGGCCAATTTTGCGAAGTCAGTTGTAGTTAGTATTAACTGTGATGACTCCTTAGTGGCCCTAATTGCAACCACCCTAGGGTGCAAATTTGAGAACTTCCCTATCCTGTACTTGAGTTTGCCTATTTCATATGGGAGGTTACCTTTGCCTGTATGGGATAAAGTAATTCAAAGAATTCAAGTTAGGCTTGATCTATGGAAGTATAAATACCTTTCATTTGGAGGTAGGATTACCTCAATTAAAGCATGCCTCTCGAATTTATTGATCTACCAAATGTTATTGCATCAGATTCCTTACAGCGTGGCCAAGAAGATTGAAACCTTGATGAGAAACTTTTTGTGGGCCTCTTTCGACAGCTCTAAAAAGTTTCCCCTCTTGCTCTGGGATAGGTTGTGCACCCCAAGGATGGAAGGTGGACTAGGCTTAAAGCGAGTTACCTTGGTTAACAAAGCACTTATGTCTAAGTGATGGTGGAGAAGCTTGATTCTTAAATACCAGTAGTGGTACAAAGTCGTCGCTGCAAAATATGGGGTTGATCGATTTCATATGTGGGTAGGAAGTAGAAGTGGTACACAGGCGATGTCTCCTCTCTGGAGACACATTCATTCGTGTAAGGCGTTGAATCACAGGGATGTCTGGTGGGGCCTGGTGATGGTTGCAACATCTCTTTCTGGCACCACAAGTGAGTTGGAGATGTGCATTTGAAGCTTCTCTTTCCCGTTGTTTTTCAACAAATGGTTAATCCCAATGCTATTGTGGCTGATGTGTTTGTTCGTAGGGGTAGCGAGGTGTTTTGAGACATTTCTCTCCCCTATAGTAGGATTCCCGATGTTGTTTTTTGGGAGTTCGTTGGGCTGCTTTCCCTTCTCCATGAGGTATGTGTTCCACATAATGCCTCCGACGCAGTCTTTTGGGAGATTCAGTCCGATGGACTGTACTCTGTAAAGTCCATGAATAACCTCTTGTTCCATGACCGTTGGCGTTGGTCGATGCCTCAGATATGGAAATGGCCTTTACCTTTAAAGATACAAGCTTTCCTTTGGCTGACAGTGCAAAATAAGGTTCTCACTATTGACAACCTTATCAAGAGAGGCAAGGTGTTGCCTAATGTGTGCTTATTGTGTAAATTGGATTCTGAAATAGGACCGCACCTCTTTCTTCACTACCCTTTCACTTTTAGAATCTGGTGCTGGTTTTTTGATGAACTTGGTCTTGCCTTGGTGATGCCCGCTAATGTTCTTGGGATCATCTCAAACTTGTCAGCTCCCTACCCAAAGCTGGCTCAATCTTATGGCAGATGGCGAGAGGCCCAATACTCTTGGAAGTGTGGAAGGAACGGAACCGTAGGGTTTTCGATGGTGTCAGCCTACCTTTTGCAAACGTGTTGGACAATATTCTTCGTGGCATGTGGCTCTTCTATTCAGTTTCGAAGGATCGATCCGATTTGTTGGAAGTTGATTTCAAGAAGAACGTTTCAATCCTCTTCAGTATAAATGCCTTCAAAAGTGGGCCGAACTGTAGATGGGTAACTCCTTTGGAGGGAACTTTTAAACTTAACTTTGATGGAAGCTCTTTTGGAATATGGGTCCTGCTGGTATTGGAGGGATTCTAAGAGACTCAAATGGTACGGTGGTGTACTCTTATGCGGGCCCCCTTGGGGACAGAACAACTAACTATACAGAGATGCTAAGCCTTCTTCATGGCTTAAAGATCTTCATTGACAGGCAACTAGGCCGGTTCTGTATTATGGAGGAGGATTCACTCAACGTTATTAATTAGTGTAATGGAACCCATAGCCCCCCCTAGGAGCTTAGGTCCACCCTGCTGCAGCAAGTCTAGGATTTGTATAGGACTCTTGATAATTCGTTTGTGCATATTTTTTGTGAGGCTAATGTGTTAGCTGATCATCTTGCAAAAAGGGGTTCGACCTGTGTGTCTTTTTTAACTTCAATATTGTAATCTCTTTCTAGCTTCTATTTAATACAAGTACGGAACTTCTTTGAGAAAAAAAAAATCTATTAGAATTTATTATTTTTAAAGCTTTAAATTTCATAATTTAATGTTTAAATAGATTTGTCTTGATTGAGGCATCAGCCTTACATAAACCTCACCCATTTATTTGTCCACCCCATCTGATGCTTTTAAATTACTATTAATTGGTCTTCTGCAATTTGCAATTTGTTCATTTCCATCGTGGTATGCCCTGAGCACATTAGGGTTAGGAAACGGGTCAGGTCGACCTGCGTGCTTGATAGGTTGACTTGATCGGACCGTACATAGACCCGCCCGGTTGGACATGTGTCTACTTAACCTAGAAGTGACCCACGTTAGGTCCAGGTCCTATCTAAGTTGAATAGGGGTGGTAATGGTTCTAGACCCCGACCAAGGATCCATGCGGTAGACCCGATCTGGATCTAACATTGGGTTCAAAAGTTGGACCTAGCGGGTCAGCTCGAGGTTCAAATCTTGGACCCGAATACTATTTGGGTCTGGGTCCGGGTCTAGTAATATTTTTCGATTCCTAATTTATGAAATATATTTAAATATAGCTAAACACTAGATATTTTACTTTTTGGGTCGGGTCCAAGTCCGGGTTACACACTATATTTTCGAGTTCGGCTTCGGGTTTGGTGATTTCGGATCAAGTTGTCCCAACCAACCCATTGCCACCCCTAAGCTTGAACCCTATCATGTTGGGTCCAATCAAGTCGACACATTATTTATGTATAAGACAGAAAAAACATACACAGTAACCATGTGTAAAAAATAGAACAGGCTAGACCGCATTTGTACAATATGTGATCGTATAAAGCATCTATCTTTTTCTTAGTATAATTATCATTTCTAGTTTTTAAATTTTATTTATTTATTCACATTCATGATCTCCATGTTAAAAATTATATACTCTCTCAAAAGTAGGATCAAATTATATTTTTAAAATAAATATCTCCATGTTAAAAATTATATACTCCCTCAAAATTAGGATCAATTATATTTTTCAAATATATTTATTGCAAAGCCCGCATTTCTACATGTACAGACTTGGCCACATGCTAACTGTGCCCTCAAAAAATATAGATAATATATTTTATTTTATTTTTATTTCTAGACCTAGAACTAATCTGACCAAGGTCCTGGTTGGGTCCAAATTTAACATAAACCTAATCCGGTTGGGTCCACTTTCAGGTCGACTTGGACCCAATCCATTCCCAAGCCTAGAACGATGGCATCATTAAGGGCCTTCTTTTTTATGCGACATAAAAATATGTAGCAATTAAATGAACAAAACAATAATGCAAAAAAGTATTACAATTTTTTTTTTTTTTTTTTTGACTGTTAAAGTTTTACAAATTATAGAGTAAATAATGGAGAAATAATACCGCAAAAAGAGAACCGAAGAAATTGATAAAGTATTGAATATAAAAATAAATTATAAAAAATAAACAGTAGACGATAATCTACAAATTTAACAAAAGACAAGGATAAGCATGAAAATACTAATAACAACTACAAAAAACAAAAAATTAAAATAAAATAAAATAAAAACTACATGAAAAAACAAAAAAATTAATTTTCCTGAATTTCTCATAGTAAAAAATATGTTATTAGTTGAACATAAATACCCGACCAGATGGCGGCCAGAACATTAAAATGCTCGATGAAATTGTGCATAAAAAATAAAAAATATAGGATTATTTCCAAAAATCTATTTAAGAAAAAAAAAAAACACAAAATCCCAAATCTATAAAAAAATTAAGTAAAATTTTTAATACCTATTTGTAGATCGCTGCTAATACAGTATAAACGCGAATGCCCAATAAAATCATAACTAAAAACTCAATAATCCACATATTTAAGAACAATTTTTTCCAAAAAAAAACCTCAAATTTTGATCTCTCAATTTCTTCCCAAATCAATTTAAAGCGATTTTATATAACAGAACTAACAATTTTATATAACTCAGAATAATTCTAGATTATAATAAATCCTATATAAAGAGTTATTTGGATGTACTTCTTCTCAATAATTCACTGGTAATTCATTGTTTCGTTTTTTTTATGGCATCCATCATAAAATTATATAAGATAAACTTACAGGTAATATTCATACAAAGTTATCTTTTTCAAAAGCTAGTTTTACTTTATTCAAAGTAATACGCCGAAAATCATGTTTTTAGTTAGAAATTGCTAAAAATACCTCGAAACTACCAATTAAATAACTAAATAATATTATATATAATACAATGTACATACCAAACTGTTGATAAAATAATACTGCCTAGAATATCTTAATTTTAGACAAGAGAATTTATTCCAAGTAAAATAAATCATAAATATTCTCAATAAATGACAAGCAACCACAACTTTCACCAATCAGATTCAAAGGAAACCTAACAACATAGGATGCTTATTCCCATCTCTCTCTCCAATAAAACACAAATATGATGTTCTCTCTCTCCCTCTCTCCATGCCAGGAAGAAACAAAAGTACACAGAAAGACAAACCACTATTTCCAAATTTCGGAAATAAAATAGAAAAAAAGTTTCATCAAACTCTAAGAAGATTGACAATTGGGAACACTTGAGGCCAGTTTGTTATGGCTACTCATAACCACATGAATTTAAAGACTTGTACATTCTAGTGAGAAGATTGATGGGTGAGAATTTGTAACTCCATTTTGTTTTGGTTATTCATGATCAGAGATATAAATAAGTGTTGGGTCTCTTTCATTTTGCTTTTCGTGATTGGTAAGAGGTCTTGATTGCTTCCCAAAACGCCGGCATGGCCACACTGTCTGTAACCTCCTTAAACGAAGGCAAATAGTTGACGTCGACAATGACATGATCCCCACTGCCTTCTTGAATCTGAATAATCAATAAAAACTGTCAATCTCTCTCTCTCTCTCTCTCTCTATGCACACTCAAATATGAAAATAATTAGCAGGAGAGAACAGAGTGTCCCTCTCTCTTACATGTAATTAGTGAGAGAGTGAGAACATATCAGCTACTCTCTCAACCACAGAATGAAAATAATGTTTGTGAACAGATAAGCTCGTACAATTTTACAAGATGAAAAGAAATGGGTTTCCACTTACAACAACATCAAATCCAAAAATGGTAAGATCAAGCCTTCTTCTCAGCCAAATAGCTGCATTATTGACTAGTTCTATATCAAGGGAACATTGTCCAGTCTCACAAGTTTGGTCACCAGTAGGAAGAGACTTTAAGCTGCAAATACAAAGAAATAAGCCCACATAAAAGAATTCAAGAAAAGCCATACTAAGCCTAAAAACCAGACCAAATAAGCAGGCCTCTCACCGCAATGTACCTATCAAAAACTACTGGTAAAGAGCCATCTTTATCTGATGAGACCAACAAATGATGGGCATTGGGTGTAGACTTCTTAACAGCATGAAAAATTTGTTCCCCCAACATATAAAATTTGAACAAAACTGACCCATGGTCAATATACTCCTGCATTACCATTGAAAATAATCAAATTTCAAATTAATAAGGACATCATTAACTGAAACTGAATCCCAAAATTGAACAGTGAAAATGGTATTATCAGCTTGGAATATTCAGGAAATTATACAACGTAAAAACACCTGAAATGGTCAGGAAGCTAACTATTTTGCCCCTGATTATCATAAGACATTTCGATGACTAATAATGTTTATTCTAGTCTTTTAACAAGCATGGCACTGAAGCAGTTTAGATGCCTTCTAACTACTGAGGGCTGCAGTGTATCAAAAATTTGGATGATCTGCAAATGTTTGGTTGACACTCAGCAGGTCAATACTAAAAAACTTGAGATTTAATTCAAGCAGTACTCACTATTAGTGTTCTCTCCTAAAATTAGTATCCACGGTTAATTCAAACAAGATCTACTCAAAAATAGAGTTGGACTCTTTTCTTATCTGTTTCCTAATAAGAGTTCTATAATTAGTGTCTTTGGGGTGCCTAGTTATTTTAAGCAGTGATATAAAAATTAGTGAGCTGACTTGCAATCGCCCAAGGCATCTCGGAGCCAGGGGGTCCCTAGTTCTGGATGGTCCCGCATTGTCCAGAACAGGGCAGTTGACTGTACTGAACTGCCTCATTCACTGTAGGGATTCAAGTGATTCCCGGCTCTAATTGAATTCTCTTTCTTTCCTTTTTTTTTTGGGTCTTGATTTTTTTCCTATTTTATTTCTCCTTTTGGGCCAATTTGCCCGGGCAGGTGCCTGAGTTGGAAGCCAATTCAGGGTTTTTAAACGCTAAATTTAAGGACAATTGCCACTCCAAAAGAATCCGTGCTTATATAAGCATACGCATGATAAGTTTGTTAAGGTAGAGAAAAGCATATAAATGCACACATGTATTTCTACAAATGCATAAAAGCAGTTAAACTCATAAAAAGAAAACAGTACAAGTTTAAAGATGAATATTAGAATAAAACAACCTCATCATCATCATCATTTTAGCCTTTCCCAATTAATTGGGGTTGGCTACATAAATCCTCTCCATTCTGCGCTACTAAAGGCCATATCCTCAGTGAGGCCATAAGTCCCTATATCTAATCAGACTACTTCCAATTTAGAATAAAATAGCCTACACCATGAAAACCTTACGTACCTGAATAATAGCTGGAAGTGGAACTTGAAGACCACTAAAATTCTCAATGTTAAAGAGTATGGCCTGTCCAAGGTAATAGGGAAAAGATATTAGTGTGAAACATGCATACAAGACAAAACCATTTAATATATTAGCTCTTTCCTTATTTATTATTAATAAATCAATTAGCTGAAGAGTTTGTTTCTTCTTTCAACAATACACACCATTTGCTGATTCATACATTAACAATTCTTGATTGAAAAAGTCTCTTACAAGTCCATGGACTCTCGTAAACCGATAGTTCATTGGGGTCAATACCATCCAATGAAACGATGGATGGTGATGGAGAGAGTGGGGTCCAACATTGAGGTCATGCACTCTTCTCGTGGGTCCCACTTTATCTCCATCATCTCCCTAATTTCAATGGGGACTACTGCTTTACATGGTCGGATTATGGGATGCTTTCCTGTAACCATGGAGTTGTTAGAAGAGTGTAGAAGTCCATACCATACTATGAGCATCAGATACACCACAAGCAATCTGAGGTTTTACAATGGCTGGAAGGGAAAGTTGCGACTGGGATAGTTTTTCAGCAAGATCAGAAGCATTAAAATCATCAACCTGCACATGAGAAGTACCATTTTGAACTTGTGATTGTGTCAAAGTATATGGCATAGAACCATACATATAACTAGGAAAGTATAATATAGTCCAGTGGACTATGAAAAAACGATAGCCCATACTTGTCATCAATGTCTAATAACCTGATGGATGAAGATGGAGAGAGCACGGGATCCACCAGAAAAAGGACATAACTGGGCAAAGAGCATTATAATCCCTTGCTCCTTTGGAGAAAATATTGCACATGACTCGGATTTAACTTTTAGCTTATTGAATTATGTTTTGGGATGAGTCTGTGATCAAGAATCAACTATGGGTTGAATAGTTTATCATCATTATTCATGTTACCAAGTATAGCAGCTTTTTTTATTGGTGCAGTTGGCATACGGATGCATCCGTAGCTGTAGAGGTAAGGTGCACCTTCAAATTTTATCATGGTATATAATTTTGATGTAAAATGTTCTTAGGATTATCTCAAAATCTATTTTTTATATCATAAAATTTTAAATTTCAAAAATGGTTAAAATCAAGTGGATCTATAAACATATGAAAATCTTGAAAATGGACGGTGTAGATAATATGTTGTAAAATCCACTATTTCTAAGACTTAAAATCTTTTATTTTTCATGGTCATATATCTCGATGTCGAGATGATCAATCAAA
>NW_006500355.1:1516977-1536232 GCF_000471905.2 Amborella trichopoda | reverse complement strand
ATTTGACAGTTAAAAAATTTCAACACCCTAACCAATGAGGACCTAACTTAATAAAGGCCTCGGAAGCGAAATGACAATGTTAATTCATAACCTTTAAGAAATGAGGTGCCCGAATCCTATGAGAACTTCCTGAATTGAGATCCTCCAAACCAATCAAAATCTGCTGGATCCTATGGCGATCTAATAAAGGGTAAATATTCTTGAAAGGATCAATCACACAGCAATATGGATGATCATGGATATATCTGCAAAATGTCAAAAGGTCATTAAATAAGATGTACGAATTCTCATGTATTGCATTATGTTGCAATATAATGTAGAATTCTTAATTTTTCCATGTATTTCTATTGAGACAATGTGGAAAAGCAAGAAACTGAGACAATGCAAAAAAGCAAGAAGCCCTAGTCTAAGTTTGTGCTATCAATATTTTCTTATGGCATGATAGTGAAAACAAATAACCACTTTACAAAGACAGTACTTTTTTTTCCCAAAAAGGCACGTTTGGTACGCATGAGAAAACTTTTGTGAAAGTATTTTCAAGCGAAAAAACTCCCTCATGTGACTAGGTGTAGGAGTTTTTCACACCAATTGGTCCAAGTGCATTGTTCACACCAATTGGAAGCCATTTGATGCCAAAAAAACTCCCACACCAAATCACCTGAGAGTTTTTTCACGTGAAAATATTTCATGGAAGTATTTTCATGCATACCAAACATGTCATAAGTCTCTACAATGGAGCTCATAACCTTTAAACTTTCTTAAACTTTCAATGAAATTTCATAAGCACACATATAGCTCCTCAAAATGATCACAACAGATATACATGTCATGGACACAACATCATGACAATAATCACTTAAAAAGATGTCATGAAAGCCCAATAGCGCTCCTAGAAAGTGATTAGAGAGTAACTTATAGCAGCTACCTTCTCATACATGTCTATAACAACACGTCAAACAAATAGAGATTAAACAAGACAAACACATTAGTGCTCCCATGCGTCTTAGACCCATTACACTACAATGATATCTTGAAGCAAATATCACCTCTGCAATTCTTGCATGCCCTTCGAGAAACAAATTCCTCCAGGAAAATCCAACAAATTCCCCAAATCAACACTCACAATCTCATCGGTGGCTTTGTGAAGAACCACATCCAGTTCTTGGATTTGACATGATAAGGGAAGATCAAATGTGATTGGTACAAACATCAACCCACTTTCAATAGGAACCATGGGAAAGGCACCCCTCTGCCAAAATCAAAGTAATCACCATCCATCAATAAAATAAACAGACAGCGCAGTACAGCCCACTCACAATTAAACAAAGCCACACACGTCCATCGGATCATCCAATCAAATGATGAATAGTGATAGAAAAGGTTAGACAACCAGAACAGAACAAGGCCCTGATGCACACACTCTCCATAACCATAATCATTTGGCATTCCAATGAATTATAGTACCTTAAGTATGTTTATTTACAAACCTAAAAGAACAGAGCAATAACCTTTGCGAAATCCTTTTCCCGCGAAGGTTTCATGATATACCCAACTGTTAGAATGGAATCACTTAGAACCTGTAAAACAAGGAAAAAGGATATCACCCACAAAATGAAACAACAAAGCATAAAAAACCATAGAGAATGGGAAACAATTATATTGGAGACCCGCTGTATTTGATTGTACGGAACTTCCCTCCCAAACCAATGGATTAAACATACAATGGGCTATGGGAAGGTTGTTACCAATAGCAGGTTGGTGGTTATTGGGTAGCGGAGTAACCATCATTCCAACAACTGTTAGATCTCTAATCCAAAGATGGGAGGGAACTCCGATGTAACCAATCCAAGGGAACACCTACCTGGCATTGCCCACCAATAATAATGTGGTTCGTTTATTCTACTTATAAAAGAGAAGCGAATATTCAATTAGGCATTTAAACTATAATAGTAAAGTTACAGAACGAAGAAGGGGATATCCCATTAGGCATTTAAACTATAATAGTAAAAAAACAAAAAGAATAACACAGGGCCAAAATGGCCTATCTGAAAATCTGGGGTTATAAAGCATTGGAACTGAAATACTTACCATTTTACTCAAACGACATATGGTTAAAGGCAGCTCTTCTAGCTTGCTAATAACTGTCAACCCCAATTTCTCAACTGAATCAGTTTCTACACCTGAAAACAGCATAAATAAACTTGAATATAAGCATCCAAGTATCATCAATGTTCTTATTTTAGTTTATTACATCGCATGATGACCACATACATGTCCGCATGGTTCAATGAGAAAAAAAGGAAAGTATCATTTTGTTTATCAAGAATAGGATATGAAAATACTCACTCATGACAACAATTCTACACTTCTGACTACTGATCTTCAGAATGAAATCTTCATCTTTTCTGGAAGTCACATATAAACAACTCTCCCCAGTGGCATTCCAATATCGCAAGGCTTTAGATAAAGAATCCTCTATACAGGATATATTTAACACCATGCAATCAAATGAGTATTGCTCCACCATATTGTTAAGAAAAGACACCTGCAATATGCAAAGTATCGTCACACTACAAAATCAGTCTTCAAGGAAACATCATAAATTATGCCCAAAAAGAGGCTCAGATATTAAAAAAAAACAAGGGAAAAAAAAGAGCTCAACACACCTTTTGAGATGAAGTATCCGAATCAAAACCAATTGCCTGCAAAACATATATGGCATAAACATCAAAAAAATTGAAGATTTAAGCAACAAGGCTTTATCCCACCTTATCACCCCTCTAAAACATCAAATGAGCATCAGTAGCTTTTTCCGTTTTTTTAAACATCAATCCTAATAATAACGACCATAACAAATGTTACTAGCACATTAGCCAAGTAAAGTCTGTTTTGGTTAAAACATTAATCCAGTAATGTCCAAACTAAGATGTAAAAATTCAATCATCATTGTAGAATTAGGATACATGGAAAGTTTTGGCAAAGTTTTAAATTGATTGCCTATGATGTAAAAACTCAATCATATTCAAATAATCCAAAACATGACAATACGGCAACAAAGTGAAGAGCAACATCTTTCCATATCAAAACAAGTAAAGGCACCTAGATTTTCGAAAGAAAATGTATATTTGGTGAGTTAGTCAACTCATGCTTCCACCCTGAATTTCAGCAAATTTTGGACCCGAAACACATCCTGAATTACTGTAAAACGATTTCTGCCTCAGATCAATGAATTTGGAACTCCAAAGACAATGCAGATCTGACGATATTTGAAAAATAAAATAAAATTTATGGTCCAAAAAAAATAAACCATCTTTGGGCCCAAAAGTTAATCGCTTTTTTTTGGATTCATGATCATGGAGGTTTAGATGATAGACCTGCAAAGCTTTGGATCCAAAATCCATCTCCAACCTTACCCTTTTAGGAATGGATTAAGCGTCTATCAAATAGGAAACCCAAAAACAATGTTGTTGTTTTGGAAATTGTTGATATCATCATCATCAATATCTGAGCTTTATCTCAACTATGGGGTCAGCTACACTAATCCCATTCAGCCATTCCGCTATATGAATGGCCATGCCTTTATTCAGACCATAAGTCACCATATCTCTCGACATGTCCTTTTGAAAATTGTTAACATACAATATCCATTATCAATGTCAAGTAGAGTCCCACAATAAATTGAAAATATATTTCCATTTGATCATTCTCCAATAATCCGTAGATAAATCCCACTTTTTCTCAGGAAAGTAAAAATTACCAGCTATATTTTCATTTCCATCGATTAAAACTTTAGAAGTTGGGCTCTGAGAATTATCAGTAACAACTCACATGGTTAAATAAAAAATCACAAAGTCAGTTTTTACACAAACAGGAGCGGATTGGCTTCTCGCAATCTGAATAATTTCCCCAAAATGCAACATTTTTGGAAAGATAATAAAGAAAATGGGGAAATAGAAATCCATTAAAAAGTGAAAGGGCATTTTTTTTCACCATAGTTGCTCAGATACCAGATCGTTCTTTAATAATGAGCAATAACCAAGTATCGAAAATTTAATAGCAACAATAATTCCCAGCCTTCACATTTTCTATAAACAGTTCAATTAACAATAAAACCCATCTTCTTGAAAACATATGTGAAGAAAATTAAAAAATAAACACATGAAGAGGAATCCAAATGAAAAAAAAAAAAGAAAAAATGCTCTCCACAGTATTTTACAAGGACAAATAATAACAGTATAAATGAAACATTGTGAGAGAAAGATAGTTTACAGTGTGGAGCTTAGACAATCGAAGTCTTTGGAGTAGTGTCTCTGCCCCTTGCTGAAAAACTGGAACTTCGCCATTGTCGTTAGATAATAGCAGGGATTCCTCTATTACTACTCGTCGTATTGGCTCCATTAACGCGTTTGTGTACACTCTGGAGAGAGAGAGATGCGCAAAAAGAGAGGGCGACACACTAGAGAGAGATAGGAGCGAGATGAGGACGAGAGAGCGAGAGAGCGTTCTGGAGCGAAGGTGGCAGGTATTATTTATGATCCCACGGGAGCGTACTGTACTACAATAACCTCGGGTAAAACAACTACTTTGAAAGGATTTTTTTTTTTTTTGCGAATTTTTTAGATCTATCTAAATAGGGTTTTGTTAGGCTAAATATTACAGATTATTATTTTAAAGAGATAAATACAATTTTTTTTTATGCCTTTCTTCTGAAAATTGGATGGTTCCGGTTCAACCTTGGCACAATTTTTTTAATCACATGGCAAGTGCAAGTTGAATTTTTTCTTTATATCCCCAAAATTTAGAAATCAAAAAGATACTCCATGCTTCAGTTTAGCCCAAGGGAACAAATAAACATCTACTTTATGGGAGCATAAAATATTTTCTCATTATTTAAACAACACACTCACCTCCTTTTCACATTATTTAAACATTGCAATGATCAAATTGCCCTTATGCATGATTTAAAATCTTAAACACGCAGGATTATTTAAGTGCTTTAGTATGCTCGAGTTACCTGACCTAATTGATGATAATACAGATAATACATTTGATGTTGAAGTTCGCAATATAGTTTAAAATTTTATTATGTAAATTTTATTGATTTTATTCAAATAATTCTATAAATTAATTACTATTTTGCTTTTTAATATTCAAAACAAATTAATATGTACATTTATATTGAAAATGGCCACTTATATGTATTTTATATTCTTTTAATACCATGAAAAATATATAATGAAACCATTTATCTTTGGTACAAGGTTGTCACAATTAATCTTGACTATTGGATGTGAAATTGGGTGGGCTGCATTTACTTCATTGACTAAACTCAAAGTTCAAAATAAATGTTCTCAAACTGTGTGACATATCCGAACTATCAGATTTCACATCGTATAGTTATAAATAATTGTGACCGCTTTGTATCAAAGGCATATGGTATCATTGTATGCTAATGTTGCATATCAAATGCTTTCCCCATATTTAACAAATAACTGCTAAATGAAATGGTCTCCCAAGCAAAGTTGACATGCTTAAAACTTCCACAAATATTATTTAAGAGAAATGTCTTTTGTCTTTTCTCACCAGGGTTTTAAAGTTTGCCGATCCTAATTTTGGTGTAACTGATCGGATTGGATTCAATACAGGACTAATCCTGTTTTTACTGAACCATGAACTGATCCAACTTGGTAGGAGCCACTTAATTATTTTGGAGATGCGGTCGTTTCTATCAATAAACTAGCGACCGCTTTCTCTTATATTTTGATTTTTTGTTTAGGAATTTTATGCTAATATCTCCCAATTGTTAAAGTTTAAAACTTCTGCAAAGATTATTGAGAGAGATGTCTTTTCTGACCAGGGTTTTAAAAATTGCTGATCCTGATTTTGGGGTAATTAATCGGATTGAATTCAATACAGGACTAACCATGTTACGTTACCGAACCATAAATTGATCCAATTTGGTAAGAACCACTCAATTATATTTGAGATGTGGCCGTTTCTATCAGTAGACTTGTGGCCACTTACTTTTATTTTTTTTATTTTTTTATTTGGAAATTTATGCTCCCAGTTGTTTTAAAATTAAAAATAATGGCCCAAGTTAATAAATAAATAAATAAAAATAAAATAAAACATTGGTTCGAGCATTCAATATCCGGACCAAAAGTAGGTAATATGAACCCTATGTTTCCATAAAACAATTCAGATTTTCAAAATCCAAACCACTACAGATTTGGATTTGAAAATCTGAGCCACATTCTAGATTATATACTCGCTATTTATTGGTTTAGATATCGAAATTTTGAATCGATGGAATTTTGGGAAATAAAATAAAATAAACAATTTGAAAATAGGATACTTAGCCTAGATTACAATATATGGGATACATTTTTAATTCTGAAAAAACTAGGAGATATTAGTGTAAATTTATTTATTTTAACCTGAGAATATATGCCAATCCAAATCAGGAATAATAAAATCAGGAATAATAAAGAGGGTTGCTGATCCGACACCCGGTTCCTTATTCAATTCCTGATTTCTAAAAGTTTACTTCAGTAAAAGAGAAACCAGTTTCTAAAACCTTCCAACCATTCATGGAAAATCGGTTCCATGCCAACCAAGAGCCTCTCTCTCTCTTTGAAACAGAACCCCTCCTCTCTCTCTCTATGAACTAGAGCTCCTCTGCTCTCTCTCTCTCTATGAACTAGAGGATAGCACTCTCACTCCAATAAGATAAGTCTCCTCTCTCCTTACAAACTCCCTCCTCACAATTCTTCAAACAGGAAGTTCTCTCTCTCTACGAACTAGAGTAAGCTACTTCTCTCATCGGATCCGGATATCCATTTCTGTTTACTTACAAATGCCTTTTTTTTTTTGACAAATGTTATGAACTTATATTAAAGCAATGCTTCAAGAGTATGAGATTATAAATATTTGATCAAATCGTTAAAAACTTACCAAAAAGGAAGAGAAACACCATGTTTAGCTAGCCCATCAACGACATCGTTTGCTTCACGCATGGTGTGGCCGAAGATCCTTTATGGATCCTCTTTCTACACCACTGGAGATAAATAGGGACCAGGAGATCCTTTGCACTTTCCACACCACTTGATAACATTGAAGGAATTCCCTTCAATTATAATATCACCAATGAAACCCCTGTCGGTGATAATATGAAGGCATTGAAGGAGAACAGCCAATTCAGCATGATTTGTTGTTGTGGTCCCACAAACATCCGAGTAAGAAAAAATAACCAATCTCAAATTGTTGCCAAAACACCCACCAACAATTGCGGGCCCTGGATTTCCAAATTAGCTACCATCAAAATTAAGTTCGAGGCAAGCTTGTAGAAGTACCGTCCAAGTTCGAAGGGGACGGCTAGAGTGAGAAGAGGAATGAGCAAAAAATTCCAAATTCATATAAATATCAGTCCAAAGAGCACTCAGTCTTTCAAGCGTGGAGGAAAACCAATTCCAAAAAGATTGTAAAATGAGACTTTTTACCCTTTCAATACTCTGAGATACCCCATCAAAGGTTCTTCTGTTACGTTCTAACCAAATATGCCATAAGATTGCACTTCTGAAAATTTTCCAAATAATAACTCCTTTATTTGGTAATCAATGACAGAAAGATGATTAATAATGTTGATGAGATTCAAAAGTATCATGAAGAAAAAACATAATAAGGAGAGGTTCATAGCCATAAGCTCGAGGCAAAAGGACAGTGAAGGAAGAGGTGAGAGTAAGATTCTTCATCATTTTTACATATCAATCAAATGTTTGGAATAATTTTACCCATCTTTTGCAAATTGTCTACTGTTAAACATTTCCTTTAACATACGACCCATAGGAAGGCTTGGATTTTAACTGGAACTGGTCATTTCCAAATATAACCCAAAGATGTAGGAACAATACGGACCCGATCCATAAAAAGGAGCCTATACACTAATTTGACAGAAAAAACTTCATCAGTTTCTGATTCCCATATGACCAAATATTCGGCATTAGAAGAGATGTAAACTTGTTTAAGCTGTTGGAGGAGATTATGAAGTTGCAAAATAACCATATTCGGTAGCTTGTTGTAGTGGCATCTAATGTCCCAGATCATACAATTAGAGGGGGAAAGATAAATTAACTCTGAAACTTTTGCATCAGGTTGAACAACTATGACAAATAGGTCATGATAAGTAGAAGAGAGAGGTGCATCACCAAGCCATTTGTTGAATCAAAATAGAGTGTTATCTCTATTGCCAATAAGCCATCTGATGTTGCTGAAAATAATATTTCTGCATCTATAAATATCCTTCCAAATCTGTGAGGTAAATTTGCCTCCTCTACCTTTTTTAGTCGAGTGGGTTCGATGATCGAAACAATATTTAGCAATTAGCACATCCTTTTAAAGATGATAAGAGTTTTAAAAGATTATCCACCACCATTTGGAAAGAAGCGCCTAGTTTACAAGTTTAAGCTTTTTGATACCCAAACCCCCCAGCTTTGACGGCATACAAACCTGTCTTAGTTCCCCAAATGAAACTTTCTGTGGTTATCCTCCATATTACCCCAAATGAAGTTTCGCATATATTTTTCAATAAGCTTGATTACTTCACTAAGTATTTGTAGAACTAATATCAAATAAATAAAATTTTGTGCATAGGTAGATTTAGCCAAAGTGATACGCCCACCAAAAGATAAAGTCTTGGTATTACATAGGTTAAATTTAACTTGATACCTGTGAATAAGAGGGTCCCAGGTTGCATGATTGAGCTTACAATTAAATATAGAAACCCTAAATATTTAAGGGAAAACTTCTCAACTCTACAACCCAGAATTGAAGTAAGAGAATCCAAAAGGTTGTTAGAGCAAGAGATACCTACAATTGCAGTATGATGGAAATTTACTTTGATGTCCAAAGCTAGCTGGCAACATAAGAGGAATGTGCTTAGATTCTGCAATCCCTCTTCACTGGCATCACAAAAGATTAGGGTGTCATCTGCATATTACAAATATGAAATAGTAGGCCCAGATGATGAAAGTTAGAAACCTGTAAGAAGACCTGCATTTACAACATTCTTAAACATCAGACTAAAACCCTCTGCTACTAAGGTAAAAAGAAAAGGAGATAGGTGGTCTCCTTGTCTAATGCCCCTATAAGCATGGAATAACCCCTTAGAAGATCCGTTAATAAGAACCGATAAATGGGCCTAAGAAATGTACCCCATAATCCAAGAAATCCATCTAACACCGAAACCCATTATTCTCGTAATCTCATCGAGCACTTGCCATTCAACTCTGTCAAAAGCCTTCTCTATATCCAATTGAATAACCACTCCCGATTGTTTAGAAATATTTTTAGAGTGAATATATTCCTGGGCAATAAGAATGCTATATGTGATCATGCGGTCTCTAATGAAGGCTGACTGTTCATCAGATATCACAAAAGGGATAACCAACTTAAGTCTCTTTACTAAAACTTTTGCAATAATTTTATAAATACTGAACAATAGACTAATTGGCCTAATATCTCCAATATCAGCAATGATATCTTTTTTTAGAATTAAAGATATATAAGTAGAATTAATGCCCTTGAGAACACTCCCAATGCACATAAATTCATTAACCATTAAATAAACATCATCGTGTAGTAGATCCCAAAAACGCTAAAATAATATATGAGGGAAACCATCAGGGCCAGGGGCTTTATCCCCAGAAAGAGCAAAAACAACCAGTCTAACTTCTTTCAAAGTAATATCCATTTCCAAATCAAAAACCATGGTAAAGGTTTAAAATGAATACCATCTAAGATAATCCCACTGTTAAAATCACTAGAAAAAGTAGACTCAAAATGTTGAACAATGGCCTCATCACGAGCAGAAACGTCACCTTCCGATACACCCGGTAGAGAAATAGTAGAAATAGTAGAAATATCATTTTGTCTTCTACTCGCATTCGCGATAGCATGAAAAATTTTGGTATTTTTGTCACCCTCCTTAAGCTATTTAACTATTGATCTCTGTTTCCAATAAATATCCTCCATCCTAAAGAGATCATGTAGCTTATCAAGCAAATAATTTTTATTAACAATCATCTCATAAGATAAAACTTGGTTTTCCTGGATAGAATTTTCAATTATCTCTAAAGCCATCAAAGTGATATCAATCTTACCTTTAAGTTGATACTGTTTTGCTTTTTTCCAAAAGATGAGTTTGTGCTTCAGGCAGATTAGCTTATTATGAAAACGGAAGCCAAAACTACCCAAAACATAACAACTACCCACAACTTCAGGCTCATCCAACCAGTGCATATCAAAACGAAAAAGTCTAGGCCTAGATAAGACTTCATCAGTATGAAAACAGATAGGGAGGTGATCAGATGAAAGTTTGATAAGAACATTAACCTTGACCAAAGGGAATACTTTTTCTTAAGCCTCTGAGACAAGAAAGCGATCAATCTTGGATATAATCAGATTAGAATAACAGTTATTAGACTAAGTAAAGTGAGCTTCAGTAGTAGAAAGATCTAATAAATCATTCTATATAATGAAGTCATTAAATAGATGCATATGAGAATTAAACTGATGATAAGTAGAAATTTCATCTGGGTGGCGAATAAGGTTAAATAGGCCCATACACATTAATAAGCACCCAACGGAAACCCCTGATAGAACATTCAAAAGTAATTGCCAATAACCCATCAGATTTTAAAACATCCAAGCAAAGTAAAATTATTGGGTCCTAAAGAACCAATAGAACCCCAGAAAATCCAATGGCATCCACACCCTCAAAACACACAGAACCATTACCCCAAAGAGTCTTGACATCCAAAAGAGAGGTGCAGCACACTTAAATTCTTGCATAATAAAAGCAAAAGGTTTAAATTTAGAAATCAATAAATTGACCTCCTTCTTGCGTCGATCAGCACAGTAACCACGCACATTCCAACTGATAATCTTCATGGGCGAGATGAAGGTTCACCGAGTCCCTCGAAGCCACCATATTCAAAGGGACGAAATGAGCTGGACGAGCAAGTGCTGCCGCTGCAACTAGAAGAGGAGTGGTTATTCGAAGTCGCACGATCTATCCTGAAAACCACTCCACCTGAAGGAGGAGCTGAAGCGCCTCGAGAGCCACGAGCAGCCAGTTTAGACGATGAGCGCACAACTTTAGAGTCCGCCTTTAAATTAGGTTTCAGTATAACTTTAGAGGTAGGTGAAGAGACCTCCAGGTCATCTGTTGAACTATAATAATGGCACACAGGGAGCTTAGATAGGTCTATTCGAGTCTCATCCTTTAATTTTTTGGACATTTCTTAAACCACCTTAACCGCTGCATCCATGGCCTTTGGAGGAGCAACGAAAGTAGCACCCCTGTCCTTGAACATACGAATGAATATTACATGGGTGGGGTTGCTTACTAGAGTCTTTGAAAGAAGCTCAGTCACGTGAATATGCGTAGAATCAATCTTAGCACCTGGCTGAATTTCAAAGGTCGAGCCTGAAGAGATATACATGTATGCTTGGGCCTTTCTCTTTCAGTGTTTTCGGTAAGTCTTCTCTCTCCTTTTTTTTTTAACTGAAAATACCTATAAATTTGCTTTAATTTGATACTCATGGAGTACGATATGTCTCGAATTATTTGATTTTATGTGTAATTGATCTATGAAAACTTGAAAATCTTGAAAATTGACGGTAAAAAAAATGCATTACAAGATGCACTATTTTCAAAACTTGAAATCTATTTTTCTATCATGTCCATGTATCTTGATGTCAAGATGATCAATTTTGAGGATATTTGGGCATCAAAACAATTCATTCTAGTGAAATTTTTGAGGTGCACTTAATTTGATTGTTTAGAACCTAGCACTTATATAAATTTTTTCCTACAATTATTTTCAAAGTTTAAAATTTTATAATTAGATATGAAAATAGATTTTCAAATAATTCTAATAATTTTCTACACAAAAATTACACGCTATGATAAAAGTTGGAGGTGCACCTTAATTGAATGGTTTAAGGTTGCAACCTTATAGAAACTACACTCTCCCCACTTTCTATACTCTTTATTTTTATTTATTTTATTTTAATTTACTATTTTTGGATCGTGGATTCCGACTTATCCAAACCCGATCTGTATCGCTGGATTTGTGGGTGGGCGATCCGACCGATGGATGGGTTTTAAAACACTTTTAGAGGACGGTGATTATTGGCATACTGTTTTATGAAATTTTAATTTATTGGATATCGATAATTTCGATTGTGGGGAATGCCACGAAACTTTGAAGCGGGAATCAAGAAGAAATTCAAATCAATTTACAGAGAGAGAGAGAGAGTCTGAGTCGGATCGCATCAAGGTAGCGAGAGAGAGTCTGAGCCGGTTCGCATCAAGGTAGAGAGAGTGTCTGAGCCGGATCGCATCAAGGTAGAGAGAGAGAGAGTTGTAGTGAGAGAGAGTGAGAAATGTTGCAGTTCTCCACATTTGTGAACAGATTCCCTTCCTCTTCTTTGATTCCATCTTTTCTCCTCGTCCCATCGCAGCCCCCTCCGACACATAACGAGGACCTGCTCCTTGCCATGGAGGAGTCTGATCTCGAAGAGAAGGTATTCCCATCCTCAAATAAATTATATTCCTGATTAATCCCTTTTTACATAGTTTAGCTTTCATGGCCTCTCCACTATTATATTTGTTGCTTAAATCGCTTGATTGAGTGGGTATAGCTTTCATGGCCTCTCCATTATTATATTTGTTGCTTCAGTCGTTTGATTGAGTTGGTATCTAGACTGGTTTCGAGGTTTAGGGTCTAGGGTTTTGGTTTTATTTTCTTTCGTGGGTCTTTGTTTGATCTGATATTTTTGGATATCAAATTGGATTGTAGGAAAATAATTTCTTTCAAATCTCATTCTTTGAACAAAGGTCTGCTTAGTTTGTCCCACTCATCTCTATCTTTATATGATATCGTGGTTTCAATCTATATCTGGTGTGAATTGGTGGACTTTCTCTGACATTTTAAGCCTTTTAAATTGATTTAATGCCATTTTCTCGATTTAATTTGTTGATTTCCAAAGACTTTTTTTATGGAATAGAGAAAGAAAATAAGAGCCATACAGTTTGTGGTGCATAATTGTTAATGAATGACCCTATATTAGCTTCTGCTAATGAAGAAATGCACCAACCAAAGGAAGCTTTATGCAGACACTGCACTTCTGGTTGTTATTGACTGGAGTTATTTTCACTAAGCGCGAAGTCCATTTGGAATGTATGCAAATGTTGATCATAGGAAATTTCTTTGAGTAACTATGAACTATGATCCGTTCAATTTCAGTGTATTGATGTTCTATTGCTAATGTGTAGCTAGCTACTTCCTCGTCATGCATCCTTGTTACCTTCTCCTTTATTGAGAAATACTTGGAGGGTACATAGAAACCGTGTATTGGACTTTCTTTATTTATAAGACAAACAAATCGGATGAAAGTACCAGTGGGGAATACCTAGATAATCTATCTTGGTATAAAGGGTTCTAGAACCTTAAGCAAGGAGGGTTTGTTCAAAGGCCACCTGTAAATTGTAGTTTTTGCTTATCGGTGGATGGGAAAATGGAGGGATAATCACTGAATTCAATTCATTGGGCCTTGATTGAATATCAAACAATTCCGCATGTTCATTTCTAAGTATTTATTTAATGATTCATTTTCTTTCAATTATGTTGATTGAAGAGTTGTATATGGTCCTTGTTTTGTAGTGGAGTGATATCAGGAAGGCCAATGGCACTGTGGTTTGGATTGGGAAAGTAAAAGTTGAAAATGACAAAGAAGAGTTTGATGCTGATGCAGAGGACAATGATGCTGACAATGTGGAGGAGAGTGAAGGTGATGAATTTGAACAGGAGACCGGATGACCAAATTCTTGGAACTGTGGAAATGTTCGTAGTTTGTTATTTTAGTTGTCCCTTATGAAACTGATTCTCAAGTAATGAAATCATGGGTATTTATGCTTATTTGCTCTAGATATCTTTGCATCATGTTATCCATCTATGCACACAATATAATGGAATTAACATTGCTAAATTATTGCACTCATGCAGAATGGTTACTCCTATGGCCCAATGACTAGTGGTAACTGTAAACCGCTTCCATGGGAGCTTCAATATCAATTTAGAAGCACCTTAGTGGCTTATGGTTTTTGGCGTTTTCTGTTGGTTCCTTTTAAATCTGAATAAAATATAATTTTAATTGAAATATATGAGTCCCTTTTTTCCAAATGCCTTTAAACAATAGTCATACTTTCAAGGATTGTTTTTTTTAAAAAATTTATAATATATTTTTCTTGTGTTGATGCAATGCTCTTGCTGGGAATTAGTACTTGAGGACTAACGGTTTTCCTCTATGCACTTGTGAAATCAGACGGACAGCAAATGCTTCACACTTTTACTTTGTATGCTGATATTGCCCTGCTTATGTTTTAAATAAGATTCCTACTTGAGAATGGCTTCAAGAGCAAACTAGTTATTCAAATTGCTAGCATGGTATCCATCTCAGACAACTTAGACTAGTTTGGGCTGATAAAAATGCTAGCCTCAACCTGAGTAGGCTAAAGCTACCAGTCTGCAGTCTGGCGCTAGAGTTTGCTTGGAAAGCAACTAATTACATGGTCATTGCCTTGGAACATTAAAGAGAGGCAGTTGAGGATTATCATCGATGCTTAGCTGCTATCTTTTATGTGTGGATGGGAATGCCCTCTCTGAAACAAGTTGTGGGGTATTTTTCTTTATTTATGCATAAGAAAAGAAACTTCTATTCTAACTTAATGAAAATGCCTCTATAAGACATCTCTGTTGCTCTAATTGTTGGCTTATGAATGAGATTTAAATAGAAAATATGTAAAATACAAAATACGTAAAGGGGGCTTATAGTTGGGCTTGCATCCTTGTTGTGTGCTTCATGTTTCTCATGTGTCCAGATATGGCTTCTCGATTTCTCATGTGAAACATGTATTTCACTTAGAATATGTAAATGCTATCGTGCAAGTTGGTGCAGAGCATGTGAAAAATTATCCTAAGTATCTTGTAAACTGGTGAGAGAACACTTGATTTTCCAAATGATTTAGAGATTTTATAGATTAAATTGGTGATACAAAGGATACTTTGAGATTTGTTATTGCTAATGGCTATAGATATAATTTCCGAAAAGACTGATGGTTGAGCCTTCTTTATATGGGACTCAGAGTGCAATTTTAGCATTTGTCTCACTTAAGCGCTTCAAGGTATGAGTTAGAGAATTGACTTCAGGGGGATCTCATGGATGCAGTGTTGGATGAGTTGGTTGATTTCCTATTTCAGGTTAAAAAATGCGTGAGAGGCAAGAGAAGGTAAACTGGAAATTGGAAGTTTCAGATTTCAGGGAAGTTCTTTTTGTAAGCTATGTAGTCAATTTTGTTGTGAGGTGGAGATTCTTTTCTATGCAATTTATATTTGAGATACCTTTTTATGGCCAATGGTGTTGTAATACCTGTAGGATGTGACAGGGTGATCAGGAACACCATGGGTATCACTATCAAATGTTTTTTATAAGGCGATCGGGTTTCTCTATCACAATCTTTTGTAGTTTTTTTTTTTTAGATGAAAATTTTTATTTTGTATAAAAATTCATTTTTATTGCATTTTTTATAGGTTTGACCTAGGTTTCTTTTGATATAGTGCATGCCCGCTTGCTTTAGTATTAAAAAAAGAAAAGAAAAAGGAATTGAAGAGAAACCCAAAACTGCTTTCTTTCCTTATCTAAGCAACAACCAGAGTAAATAAACTTACATTTCAAAAATAAAAAGAGAAAAAAAAAGTATTAAATTTTTTTACTTCATGAGATAAGGCTAGGAATGAATTAAAGATAGCTAAGCTATTGAACAAAAATATCAACCTGAAATATCACAAATTCATACCTCCAAAGTTTTATAAAAAACACATAAACAGTTGGAATGTATAATTACTCTGGCTGTTGCTTAGATAAGGAAAGAAAGCCAGTTTTGGGTTTGTGTTCAATAGCTTATTCTTCTTTTTTTTTGGTTTGTGTTCAATAGCTTATTCTTTCTTTCTTTTTCCTGGGAAATTGAAGTATTTATTTATTTTCTTGAAATTGAGGTTTATTTACTCTGTGTGTTGCTTAGACCAGGAAAGAAAGCAGTTTTGGTTTGTGTTCAATAGATTATTCTTTCTTTCTTTCTTTGTTTCTGGGAAATTTAAGTTTTTCTTTTTCTTTTTTTCTGGGAAATTTAAGTTTATTTACTATGGTTATTGCTTAGATAAGGAAAGAAAGCAGGTTTAGGATTGTGTTGAATAGCTATTATTTCATTTATTTATTTTTAATGAAATGTAAATTTACTTACTCTGGTTGTTGCTTAGCTAAAGAAAGAAAGCAATTTGGGGTTTATGTTCAATAGCTTACTCTTTCGTTTTTGAGATTTCCTTGTGTCAAAAGCATTTTCTCTATGATATTGGTCCCTTGTTCTGTTATTTCCCATGTGGAAGTTTATGACAATTGCATTGGTTTGTATAAGGATTCTCTTGCTTGGTAGAGGCCTTGTCATCCAAGTATTGATTTATCGTATTGTTTTTTATCACATCTTCTACCTGATTCCGCAAAAATCATTTTCAATTTTCAAGTTAGTGTTTGGTTGTGTTTATCCCCATTTTTTTTTCTTGACTTTGGGTGATGAAGCAAACGATGACATATATATTTGAAAACTAGATGGTGCAAAATGCATGTTTGAATTCTGTAACATGAAGAAGCAATTAATCTTTTGTAGGCAATGTAGATCTGCTGTCTCAAGTTTCCGTGCTTTGTACAGTGGTATTATATTACAATCATTCTTTTATTGGCTTCCTCTGGTTCACTTATGCCATAACTTTCAACTGAAAATATTACATCATTGTTGAAATTGGGTAAACAACCTGAGCGTCGTCTTCATTGAACTCATGTACTGTCTGTGTCTGATAAAGTTTGGAACATGATTGAATATGTCCCATGCCTATACCTATAAAATGGTGAAATGAAATAAGGACTCCTAAGGTTGGGGTGTCATGGTACTTGTGCTGGATTGGTTCTCCGCATAAAGATTTTCATATTTCCCTTCATCCGGATTCAACGCCATGGAATTACTTATATCTGAGGTTACTTATTGCATGAGGATGTTCTTGCCAGTTGCTAATTTTCCAACCCCACAGAAACCTTTCACTCAGTTTTAGGCGTCATCTACTTCAGATAAAAACTTCTCTGTTGGTGTGGCCTGCAGTTTTGGCCTTCCAAGTAAATGATTCAATGGTGATTCGAAGTATAACTAAATCGAAGTCATCAAAAAAGGGACAAAAACCAGTGTTTCCCTAAATGTGATTAGTCAGTTTTCTCATATTGAATCATGGTTTAATATCAAAGAATACTCAACAATGTCAATGATGATAAGAATATCACTGTTGGCTTTGTTTCTTTCATTTTGGGTCAATCAGGTTCGAGATCAAATCTGTTCTCCTGCATCACAATAACTTCAATTGCTGCTAGGCATTATCTAATAATTAAATACAAATTTCACTCAAAAGATGGTTTGAGACTCTTGACTTCTATTAATAGCTAATAAGTGAATACAAACGTCATGAAAATTTCACTAGAATACAGGAACTTGATATCATCATATAAACTGTAGTGGCCCATTCCTATTCCTTTTGGTAAGTACTAAGCCGTAGTTGGCTAGAACAATTTCCCAAGGAATTGAGCCAATGAACTTCACATTTATGGAGAAGCTCTTGCTATATAGCTGATGCAAATTGCATTCAAGGTATTATTTATTTATTTATTGTTGGGACTGAATTTTAGGGACATTCATATAGGAGTTAAGAAGGGATTTTAATTTTATTTAGGATGGATTTTTTAGTTTATAGAATTCCATGATCCTATTTTGGTAGGATTGTTAGATAATTAGAAAGAGAATGATGGGAGAGGGTTGATCACGTGAGGGGTAGAGAAATTTTCTAGAAAAGAGGATCTATGAGAGAAAATAGGAGAATTTGGAAAGTTGATTTGCTTGATCCAGATTTATGTGGGATATGAATGGGGGGTTAAAGATTTAAAAGAGAGATTTTTATGGGATCTAAGGAAAGATTTAATGGGAGAGAGATTCATGTGTAAAGGAGATGAGCTAGAGAGAGAAAATTGTGGGGGAGAGAGGAAGTGATTAACGTGAGCAAGAGAGAGATATACGTGGTGGAGAGAGAGAGAGATTGGCATGGGGGAGAGAGAGTATGTTGGGTTTTTTTTATTTCTTTTTAATTAGCTTGTATTTAAGGTGGAACTTTGCCCTTAGAAAGGAGATTGTAATATTTTTACAAAGTTTGTTTAGGAATGAAGAAAGATAGTTTTTTCTTCTCCATGGTTTGATTTACAGCCATATTTTCCCCTTCAGTATTGTTGAATTTTTATTTGTTTAAGATCAAAAGAAGGCCGGATTTAATTTCCCGGACTCCTTTTGCATCAATGGCTAGATAGGTAAGACCAAGGATTAATAAAATGCTTAATGTTCTGATTCTTTAGTCTTCCTTCAAATTATGTTGGATGGAATTATAAATTCACTTTGCCATTGCAAATATACAAGTATATATATATATATATATATATAAACACTACATAACGCCTATAAGCGAAAATGAACAGTGATTTCGTCAACCCCATCATCGTCCAAAGTTCCTCGCGCGGTTACAATTGTCCGGTAGTGTTCTATTTTTTATATTTTTTTTAACAAATCGGAATGACCTGAAATTTGGAGCATGTATTCATAAAAAATAGGGGAATCTTCAAAAATTATAAAAAAAATATTTTACATGAAAAAAATTGACCAAAATACCCTCGAGCCTCAGTAAGATGTATATACTCTCCAAATTTCAAGTCATTTCGATTTGTAGAAAAAAAATGAAAAATAAAACACTATTGGACAATCGTGACCGCAAGATAAAATTTGGACGGTGATGAGGGTAGGCGAAATCACTATTCATTTTCGCCTATAGGAGTTGGAAAGACTTTTTCTATATATATATGGAAGTATCCATACAACGCCTATGGGCGAAAATGAATAGTGTTTTCCTCCATAGGCTCATCATCAGCCAAAAAATCAGTCGACATGCGTTTTTTGACTGCCATAGACCTAGCATGTCCGTGGCAATAAAAAATTCATGCGGACATTGCATGTTCGTTCAATAAACCGCCACAAACATAGCAAGTCCGTGGCAGTGGC
>NW_006500355.1:1483130-1516905 GCF_000471905.2 Amborella trichopoda | reverse complement strand
GTTTCAATTTTAATTTTTGTTCTATAAATCGGAATGATCTAAAATTTGGAGCGTGTGTAAAGCGCACCTAATAAAAATATGAAACAAATATTTCGTAAAATATAAATTGATCAAAATACCCCCATAACTTTTCAGGGGCATTTTGGTCAATTTATATTTTAAGAATTATTTTTTTATATTTTTATTAGATTTTCCTATTTTTTATGAACACACGTTCCAAATTTCAGATCATTTCGATTCGTAGAAAACAAAATGAAAATTGAAACACTACTGAACAACTGAGATCGTGCGATGAACTTTGGACGGTGATGAGCATAGACGAAATCACTGTTCATTCTCGCCTATAGGCGTTGCGTAGTGTTTTCCTATATATATATATATATATGAAAAGTTTATGTAAGGTTGCAACTTTAAAATGTAGAATCAAAGATGCACCTCAAAAATTCATCAGAAAAAGTTGTTTTAATGTTGAAAAACATTCTAATTGATCATCTTGAATCAAGATGTATGAATATGAAAAATAAAATAGTGCATCTTACAACACATTATCTAGACCGTCGATTTTTCAAGATTTTTATAAGTTTATAGATCTACTTGATTTTAACAATGTTTGGAGTTTAAAATTTTATAATTAAATGTGAAAAAAGATTTTGAGATAATTCTAAGAAATTTTTACACCAAAATTATATGTTATCATAAAATTTGGAGGTGCGTCTTAATTGGATTGTTTAAGGTTGCAACCTTATAGAAACCACACCCATATATATATACACAAGTATGGTCCAACTATTTTCACAGGTCACACTACTATTAGTGACTACATGATTTGGATTACAGCAGAAAAACATGTCTGAATTCCCAATTGTCTAAAACAAAAACTTGTCAAACCACAGTTAGCATGAATATCAGCCTTTTGTAACGATCTTCCCTAAACATAGTGGAATATGTTATTGCGGTTTTGGATAAGCCTTTACATGAAAATAGGCATAACACTCTTCATTGAGAGTTTAACACTCCTTACTTATGTATAACAAATAAAAAAGGGAAACAACCGTAATGGATTTAGGCATAAGTAATAAGAGGAAATACTTGAGTTTCAAGCATTAATTTGTGCATCAGAAAAGCTATATCCTTCAAATCATATACATAGTGGTTTCAAATAAATCATAGTAATTTTACCTGGGATATGAATCTAGAGAAAGAAACCATGGAAATTGAGTAGTAGAGAACCTTGTCTGAGAAAACTTTTCCATGGAAACAATTAAAATCACTATTTTAAAATGGACCCGGTTTCTATGCGGCGAAGCCCGCATATGTAGAAATGCGGGCCTCTTAATAAATCTACTTTTGTGATGTATTTTAGGACTTAATTTTGAAGGACATGTAATCTCTAACATAGAGATCATAAATATGAATAAATAAATAAATTTTAAAAACTAAAAATAATAATTCTAGTAAGAAAACATTTGAACCGTTAGTTTTCATTGTTTTTAGATGGAACACCTACTTGTATCCATCCTTAAGATGTATGCTTTACACTTTCTATACCGCATATGTAGAAATGCGGTCCAGCCCACATGAAACAATTTTCCTTTTAAAATAGCCATGATTGCTTCAGTATATAATATCCTCTAGAAAGAGAAAACATAAAAATCTAGCAGAAGGGAAGCTTTTAGTGCCACTTTTATATAAGAGAAACAACCCAAACCCAGTACATAACCCATGATGATTGATTCTAGGTAGAACATCATCTATAGAGAGAATAGCAATCTAGACAAAAATTAAGCTACTACTATCAAATTATGCAATGGAAACCATCCAAAAAGTCTAATTTCAATAAATCATTGGAGACAACAGGGAAATGTTTTTTCTACGACATGGTCCGGCATTCTGCACCTGCTCCAAATAATTTTCAACATACTTCATCCACAACTAAGTATTGTCGGAGGTGAAACTAATTTTATTTCAAAAAGGTGACTGTTTCCCTTTCCCTTATCTAAATAATGCTAGAAAGATGATTCAGTGATGCCCTTAGTAGGTATTCTCAATGCATGGATGAAAATGCTGAAACTATGGTAAAATGTTGGTTATTTATCGTATGCTTTATCTCTATATATGGTAGTACATTAAGCCATGGGAGGGCGGAAGACTGGGGGATCTTTCCACAAAAATGCTTGGAATAATATGACGAAGGCAGTGAAAGCCAAATATGTGGTGGATTTTGATAGGGATAGGCTGAAGAATAGACTGAAAACACTAAAAGGTCAGTATTCCAATGTGAAAGGAACTCCTCCAACAACCTGGCTTTAGGTGGAATGAAGAGAAAAAGATAGTGGTGGCTGAAGAGGCAGATTGGGATGATTTCATACAGGCGAGTCTCTTTACTTTTTCTGATAAATGCTTCTATTGTTTGTGTAACAATATAGGTTTGTGTGACAAAATTCTTTGCCTTTAAATGTGCAGGGACACCCATGGGCTGCCAACTACAGAAAAATGGTTGTGTGCAATTATGAAGACCTGACCATCTGTTTAGGAGACTCAGTTGCAGATGGGGAGCTTCAGTCGAACTGGACCCAATGCTCCCGTCAAAGAGAATACACCATTGGGAGATACCACTCCTCATGATGTGACCGGTGGCATGTCACCTGCTGACATTGGATCTCCCATCTTTGACCCAGTGGAGGGGGCGCCTGATTCATTGTCATAGAGTGGCAATGCAAGATCTTCAATGGCTTCTAAGAAGCGTCGAAAATCTTGCAGCTCGCGAGTCCCTCAAATGGCACAAGTTGGCCTTACTCAACAGGTGGCTGAAACATTGAGTGCAGTGGCTTTAAATGTGATGACACTTACATTTATTATGATCTTTCAATTTATCTTTATGTGATGTTTGATCTTTCTCTATGATTTGTGAGGGTTTTAGATCCATTGCTTTGAGTCTTTAACTTATATCACACTTTTTTCAATTAAGATTGCAGAAAACTCCGTTGTTATGGAACCAGAATAGGAGCACAATTCTTTGCCACAGTTTTAGCTAGATGGGTAGCACGTTATATTTTAGGGTTGGCAATGGGTCCGGTCAGGTCCGGATCCGGCCCGAAAAATGGTATGGGACTTTGACTCAGACCTGGACCCAACCCAAAATTTTAAAAAATATCTATATATTTAACTATCTTTCATATATTGGGACCCAAAAAATATCACCGGACCTGAACCGGAAGTGAATAGTATTCGGGTCCAAGATTTGGACCTGGACCTGACCTATTAGGTCCATATTTTGGACTCATACCCAGCCTAGATCGGGTCTACCCCTCGAGTTTCTGGTCAGGTCAGGGTCCGGGTCCATTGCCACCCCTAATTTGTACAACAATACGCACATTCTGAGGTTGTGGGTTCACAGTGCACCACAAACTAGGTCTGCCTTTGCTTTGTATTTAATCAATGCAAATTGTTGAAGTTGTTTGGATTTATTGTGTATGGACATCACTACTTTTTAGAAGACATTTGTGGGATTCTAAAACAAAGAAATCTTGCTTTATAGTACTAGGAATACATTGGTAGAAGATTGGCAGGCAACATTTCTGCACACCATTGTACATAATGAGTGCAATAGGGTTAATGCAAATTCATTATTAGTGGAGACAATGTTTCAAAGCCCGACGATTTCCAATTTGGTATCTAATGTTTTTTTAAGTTCCTCTAATCCTGGCCTCATAAACTCTTATTTTAATTGAAAATTTTATTTTTTTAAGTATGTTTTGGATCACCAATCCAGATTGCCGATCCAACAATCCAAAATAGGGTAAATGATCCACCCCACTAATCCAAGTTTTGAAACTCTGGAAAAAAGCATTAGTAAATATTTCAATGAAGCGTTGAATGCTAGATTGGCCTTAAAAGTATAGTACCTAATGCCTCCGAGCGATGAGAACACATCCTTGAATCTCAGTTGGAGACACATTCTCCCACCAGTATATATTGTTTTTCAAAGTAGTCCACTGTGCATGGCCACTTGATTTTAGCTAATCTGACATTGCATGGTAGGATTGTTTTGGAGTGGTTGATGAAATACATGTACGTAACTTGTGTTAGCTAAACCATGCCGTAACTTGAATGACAAGAATCAGTGTTTGATGGAGATAAACCACTACGCAATGCCTATGGGTGAATATGCATAGTGTTTTCGTCTATAGACTCAGCACCATCTGATATTTTTCAGACGACATGGGTAAATCGACTAAATCCGGTGCGGTCAATTTTTCATGCGAAAAATATGAAAAACCGCAACATGAGCCATTGTGAGGCTAAACACTATTCATTTTCACCTTAACGACGTTTTTAAGACTTCTCCATTAGAAAATATTTTTCAAAGGAGGCTTACTGCTGGTGCAAATTTATTCATATTAATACGAGAAGAGACATCTAAACTTTTGGGGCTCATCTGGAAAACAAAAAAGTTTCTTGAAAAGTACAAGGAAAAAGAGATGATAAGAGGGTTTGTGGGATAGAGGGCATGGGATTTATAAGAGTGAGAGATGAATGGGGGTGAAAAATATTAACTTTCAGATAATAAATAATCTACATGTTCAGATAATAAACATTCCACACATTGTTGAAAATCTTTTTGCTAAAAAATGAGGTAAAAATAAGGATGACCAAAGCATAACTCCTCTAATTTTGGGCACCAATTGTTAGGAATCATTAGATAGATATGCCTCACTTCCAGATAATAATATCCCAGAAATTAATTTTCAAGGACTCCAAACGCATTGTTGATTTATAAGCAGGTGAAAGAAAGAGAGAGAGAGAGAGGACAAAATTCAGATTAATACAAGAAAATATTTACCCAAAAAAAACATATATGAGAAGGGAAAAGTTTATTTAGAGCCTAGGCTCTAAACAATCAAATTAGAGCCAATCTCGAAACTTTCACTAGAAGAGGTTGTTTTGATGCCCAATATCATCAAATTAATCATATCCACATCAAGATGCATGGACATGAGAAAAAAATAGATTTCAAGTTTTATAGATAGTGCAACTTGTAATCTATTTTTTGACAGTCAATTTTCAATATTTTCAAGTTGTCATAGATGTGCTCACTACACTATTTTTGAAGCTTTAAATTTTATAACTAAAAATGAAAAATATAATTTAAGGTCTCTCGACACTATTTGAAAGCGGGCTCTAATTTGATCGTTTAGAGCCTCGGCTCTACACAAACCGCACCCATACAAGAAAGAGTCCTAAACTTCCCAAGAGAGATGACAGATCTGACTCATAAGTTGATGAGAGGAGGGACTGTGTTATACTTAGGACCAAAAATACGAGGAACACACCTCCAAATATATAGAGGTGAGAAAAATGGATTTCATGTCTTGGACATAATACATCTTGTAATGCATTTTTGGGCTTTCAAGTTTTTCAAGTGTTCATAGATTTGCTCGATCACATTATTTTTAAAGTTTCAAATTTTATAATTAGAGATGGAAATAAATTTTCAAGCCTTCACAAAGATTCTCAATATTAAAACAACTTCTTTCAGGTGTTTAGGCCTTCAGCCTTATACAAACCACGCCCTTCAAATTTTCATAATGCTTCTGGATTTTAAACCAGGAAGAAGAGATTTAATGAAGGCGATAATACCGTTCAACTTCTTGTACACAGACTATAGATAAAACTCTTCCCCCTGGGAAGTCCATGTGCCGTATGCTACAAGTCAGTATAAAATCTTTTGACATTACTTTAAATATTGTTCCCCTTACTCAATAAGCTACAAATTTCCAACATGGTCAGAGGCATTAATGCATTCACCTCATCGACTCCCAACTAGGGCTGTTAACGGGCCAAGGCTGGACCACGGGCCTTTGGGCCGGCTCTGAAACCAATTTTCGGAGGGGATCGAGCTACCTGTTAGCCATGGCCAGGCCCAATCCGCTTGGTAGTCCTGAAATATTTTTAGGTTGGACCCCAGCCAGTATTGGCCCAGCCCGACCTTTTAGGCTGAATATTTTTTAAAGTGTATATATTACATGTAAAAAACAAATTTTTTTCCATGTTTATACAGGGTCCAGCTTGCTTTTGGGCCTCGGCTATGCTCTGACCTATAATTTTGGGCTGGGCCCGGGCTAGGCCAAAAGCTAATTTCTCGGGCCGAGCAAGCTATGGCCCCTACCGTGCAATGTTTCTGGCCAGGCTTCACCTAAATGACTGGAAATTGAGTCTCCACCAATTGAACAGGACTTCATATATATGGGGTATTTGCTTCTTTCTTCAACATGAGAATAATCCTTCACAAAACCACATCTGAGATACTTAACTACATCCATTCATGCCCCCACAGCAAGTTTCGTCATCAAATTAGAACCAGTTTCCAACTTCCACCTGCTACATTGCCAAACTCTTAGAGCACATCACTTGCTCTCTCTAGAACTTGTTCCTTCGGTCTCCACACTAGTTTCTCTCTCGACACCCAGACTCCACATCTCTCTTCAAATCAATGGAAATATGCCCTGCAATGGCATCACATAATCCTCAATCAGTCACAGTCAAATATCTTTTTATTAGCAATCACTTCGGAGCTCATGAGACAATACATTTAAGTCTTATCAAATCCGAAAAAGAACGAAAGGCACAAATACTAAGGGAAGAACCTGAGCCAACCCCCAAAAAAGCGAAAACAAAATGCAAAAAATAAATTGCAGTTCTGGTGCAGTCTACCAATAAAAGAAAAAACGTAATGACTTCTAACTTTTTAAATCAAAAGAATAGACGCAAAAATAAATAAATCTAATTCCCCATCCTGTACATAGAAATTAGCAGAAGCAGCATAGTGGACAAAATAAATCTCGCAAATAGTAGAATCTCTTGGGAATTTTACCAGTTCTTGTTTAATGGCACCACGTCCATTACAAATCGTGAAATTTTAGGAGCCAACCGCTTCTTTTACAGGGTTATCACATCCATCAAAAGTTTTAACATCAATTGCCATCTCTTCATTAAGACCCTCCTTTGATACATCATTACAAACCTTGGGACCTGCAATATGGAATGCCAAGATCTCCTGGTAATTAATCGCAGCTCAAATGCTCAAAAGTAACATAACTCTAGAACCTCAAAAAGGCCGAGGTACAAATTCAGAAAAAAACCTGGCCCAAATCCAAGAAACATAATAAGAGCACCATAAATTCACAGCAATAAAATGATGTGGTTTAGCGCCCAAAGAAACACCCAATAGAAATTGATCATATTATGCCTGAAAACTGATTGAGAATTATCAGTTTCTAAATGATTATTACCAGCTTCATCTGCAACTCCAGTAACTGCATTACCAACTGCTGGATCTTTAACAATTTGGGGCCTACCCAATTCATTAGTGGGATTGCTGATTGTAGGCTCACCAGCCATTTTATCCTTACAACCTTTCTCAGAGACATCATGAGAGACATTAGAGCCAAAGCCAGATACCCTCATTTCACCATTAACACTTCTCTCTCCAACATCTGCACCAACCACATGGACAAAGCCTCCAAAAGCTTAAGACAGCCCAAAATAGAACATCATTTACTTCCATAAAAAATGATCAAAACAAAAAACAACTAAAGAAATCAATATATCAGCCACCAGCTTCCTCAAAAGTGACACAACCGAAAAAATATATATACAGAAGATCGTAAAAATAAACTGTAACCTAATTAATTTTACCAGCTTCTTCAACAGCTTCACCACTAACTCTGCTGCCAGATGCAGGATCTTCAACAATTTGAGGACTACCAGATTCTCTTATGGCATTATCACAACCACCATCAACGCTCGTTTCATCAACCATCACATGATCATCGCCACCTCTCTCTGAAACACTACTATAATCCCGAGAAGCAATCTCAGTGAAACCCAATTGATCATCACCTTCTCTGCTTAAGACATCATTATGAACCTTAAAATCAGACCCAGAAACATACATGTGATAATTTCTCTCTTTCTCTGTATCATCAGCATGAACCCCATGCTCACCCTCAGCATGCTCCACACCACCTGCAGACGGAAGCTTCTCAGCCGTCAATGGTCTGCAATCCATTGAATCTCTGTCCCCTCTCTCTGAAGTCACATTAGCAGACGTGTTCTGATTTCTACTTTCCTCTGTAATATTTGTGTCAACCCAATGACCACCTTCCTCTGCAACATCACATTCACAAATCCGATTGTCATTTGGTGGATCATTACTAGTCTCCCCATCAACATGCTCCCAACTGCTGCTAGAAGAAGGCTTCTCAGCCATAGATGGTCGATCAACAATCAAATCTCTATCCCCTCCCTCTAAAACACCATTAACAGATGTGTTACCATTTCCACCTTCCTCTGCAACATCAGCATCGACTCCATGGTCACCTCCCTTTGCAACATCTCCATCAACTCCATGGCCAACATCAGCATCGACTCCATGGTCACCTCCCTTTGCAACATCTCCATCAACTCCATGGCCAACATCTTCATCAAAACCATAAACAGCCTCCTCCATAGAATTTTCATTGGCTTCATGGCTAGATTCTTCTGCAACATTTGCAGTTACTCCATGGCTCGCCTCCTCTGCAACATTTGCATCATCAGCAGTCTCACCATTGACCTGATCTCTATCATTTGTAGAAGAAACCTTCTCAACCATGGATGGATCCTCATCCATAGGATCCCTGACCCCTTCCTCTGAGACACCATTAGCAGACATGTTACAATTCTCAACCTCCTCTGCAACACCACCCCCATGAACCGCATTACCATTTGCTCCATCAGTAGCAGCTTCACCATTAGTACGATTCATTAAATGCCCCTCATCCATTGATTCTTCTCCATCCCCTCCCTCAGAAACTACGTTAAGGGACATGTTACCATTTCCTTGAGCAATTACACTAGCCTCATCAGAGCTCCGACCATGAAGTAATTCAGCCGCCTTCTTTAACTGCCCCTGAACCTCAATAGCCATTGAAGTAGCATGATCAAGAACAAGAGAATCATAGGGTGGGCAATTGAGGGTTTGACCCAGTGTCCTGTTATACTGGAACAGGCTTATTGAGGGACCAACCAAGCCACGATTCCTACAAACCCAGCTCGCCTTTATAACATGCTTACAAAGATAACCCAAGGCTGACCATTCACAATCACATATTGCAAATTCGAAGCCGGGGTTCCTCACAATGTGCACATGTTCTGGGTCACTCTGGCTCATTACCAATGCATCCCTTCCTTCCAAAGTGATATTAGAATCAGGGATCTCTGATGCCCGAGACCAGGAGGTAATACCCATTTCGACCCACTCGTCTTTTCGATATCGAGAGAACTTATTCCTTTCTTGGAACTCGTCAAGCCAGAAATAGGAGTGGACCTTGGTTTCCAGCTTATCAATGAGCCAATCAGCACGATGATAAACTGACGGCTCTTTCTCATTCAACAACCTGACCTTGAGTTTATGGTGATATGATTCCATGGATGCGCAGGTTTCTAGGCTTGCAAAAGGAAAACTCTTCAATGCCGAAACCCAAATGCCTGTGGAAGAGCGCAGACATGGTTAGCCAACTAGAAACACACAGATATACACTTCCAAATACGAACCAAAGCACAACACAGAAGTGTGAGTGTAGAAGGATAATTACTGATGTAACTTTCCATATGCATAATATACCAACTACTCCAATAGTAACTAATAGTGAGAAGTTTACAAAGAGAAGTTGACTCTCTGTCTTCTAATTGGTAACCTCCCTGCCTTGTTGGGGTGTGAAAAGCCTTTCCCCACTTTATTATTTTTGTTTGCTATAGTTTTCAGTTTCTTTCTTTTATTTCATTTCATTTTACACTTCATTTTCTCTTCGTTTATTTTTAGAGTGAGGTTTGTATAAGGTATCAATCTTAAACAATCAAAGTAAGACGCACATCTAAATCTTTCTAAAAGATGCAATTCCAATGTTGTAAACCCTTAAGATGGCCTAAAAATTTACTTTAACCCCCTAATTATGACATGTAAAGCTCCAAAAATGGTCTAGATGGAGCAGGTCTATAAACACTTAAAATTCTTGAGAATGGATAGTTTAGAAAATGTGTTGCAAGATGCACTACTTTAGGAGTTGAAGTCGTCTTTTTTTTTCTTCCATTTCCATACATCTTGAGATCGAGAAGATAAATTGTTGGGTTTTTTGATGTTCGAACAATCTTTTCAGTTGGATTTTGAGGTGCACCTTACTTATATTGTATAAGGTTGACACCACCTTATATAAACTTTTTCCTTATTTTTATTTTGTTCTTTGTTGCTTTCATTTATCTTTGCCTTGCTTCTTCTTTTTCTATAATTTGTATATAATCTGCTTTCTTTTTAATTTCTATGTTCCTTCTTTTGTTATTTTGTCTCTTTTTTGAGTTCCTTCATCTTACTTTCATATACCCTTTGCAGTTACATATCCTTTTTTTAGTTTCATATTTCACTGTTCAAGTATTAGCATCCACACTTGCATGCAGCACACAACTGCTAGCAATTATTTATCAATTTGGTCTGAAGGAAAAGAAATCCCACATTAGCAACAGCAAGTAGCTAACACAAACCTAATCTAGGAATCCAAGTTGCCTTGAAATATTCCAAAAAATCAGGGTTGTCAACAAAGTCCACCATAAACTCCTCAAAGGAATCCACATCCCCGTTTCCTCTACAGATACCACATACTGCCTGTCCAAGCCTTCTGAACATCTCAACACACATGTTAGTGGCTGAGCACTTCTTTATAACATTTTTATGCCATGCATGACGTACACGCCAAAAGCATATTAGGATGGAGCACCGAAACACTTCCCTGAGAAACAAAAAACATTAAGAGACAGAGGCCACTTCATAAATTCAAGACAAAAGAAAAGGACTCACAAAAAATTATTGAAAGAAAGGAGCAAAGTAGAGCTAACAAACAGCAGAATTTGACTTTATGGACATTCTTAGGGGAGCTAACTAGGAGGTTGATACCCTTGCAAATCAAGGGTCCTCCAAAAACTCTCCAAGAGTCACTCTATGTTACTCTATTCAGTGTTGGAATCCTGAGTGTCTTGACATCTCTTGACCTTTGCATTATGTTTTTCAGTTTCTTTGTAACATTTATTTTGATAATAAAATTTGGAGCAAATTACATACGCACACTTTTAGGAGGGGTCGATTACCAAATGGGCAGTCATTTGCCCAAAATTACAAGCACCACCCCCCTTCCCCGCGACATTTTTTTTTTTCTCTAAGTTGCCCTCCTGTCTAGGAATTCAAATACCGGACAGGGGGAGAGCTAATTTTAAAAGTAAAAGAGTTGTCTGGCATTTCAAATACCGGACAGCGGGTTTGTTTCCGGTGTTTGAAACCGGATAGCTCTTTGAAAAAAAAAAAAAGGAACGGGAGCATTGGTTGTCTCTTTCTAACTTGCTGAGAGAGAAACTGGGTTTCATTGTTTTGCCAAGCCAAAAGGATGGGAAGCTTTTCTATGCGGTGATTCTGCAGTGATTTGTCCCAGAGATCAGGATGCTTCTTTTGTTGCTTTCTCTTCTCCATGGTTTCATGAACCACTGCAAGAACACCATCTATTTTTATTGTTCAGAACACTACAATTTGCTCATCCTCTTTGAGGTTTATAGATTATGGGGATCTCTGATATATCCTGTTTCTCACTCATCCTACGCCATTTTCTCTCTCTACTATATAAAAAAAGGTCTACAATTTGATTGATTTTTGGAACTTATCCACGAAGTTTAGAGAGAGAGAGGTGGAGATTTACAAGAAGCAATGAATGTAGAGAGAGAAAGAGGTGGTTTTTAACTGGGGGAGCAGAGATATTTTGCAGGAGACGCATGCATGTGGGTCATGGAGAATTGGCACGAGGGGCACCACCATTACTGCTACTTCTCTACTGCTAATAATAAAGTTCAGCCATTACACAGCCATTCCTATTCCCTTTTAATTTTGCTTGAGTGAGATGCCAAAGTTTCTCCTTGGGTAGAGAGAGAGACAACCAATGTTCCCATTCGTTTTTTTCTTTTTCAGAGAGTTGTCTAGTATTTCAAACACCAAACAACAAACAACTAAAATTAGCCCTCACCCTGTCCAATATTTGAAATGCCTAACAACTCTTTTACTTTTGAAATTAGCCCTTCCCCTATCTGGTATTTGAATTGCTGGACAGAAGGGCAACTTAAGATAAATAAATAAATGTCGTGCGGGGGAAGGGGTGGTAATCATAACTTCGAGCAAATGACTGCCAATTTGGTAATTGACCCCTCCCAAAAGTGTCCGTACGTAATTTGCTCTCAAATTTGTCATTGATGATAAATAATTAATAAGAAAACAAGGTGGAAATTTTCAAGAGAAGCTGATTTGCTTAAAACTAAATGATTTCCTCCACAGTTTTATTTCCCAAGTTTAGAGTAAAGAGAAAAAAGTTGTAATGTAAAGCTACCAAGGAAATGTAGTTCATAAATTTATAGAAAAATATATATTTTTAAAAATAAAAGATAAAAGTTAATTGAAACTTGAATTTAAAACAAAAAGTGGAAGAAAAACTACTTTTTATTTAGTTTTTCTAATTATAAATTTCCTTTTTTCCTTTTTCCATACTCTATACGCAATAAAGTACATAGAAGTTAACTAAATCCAACAAACAAACACACCTGATAGTAAGTACATCAGTTCCAGGATCATCTATTACAAAACCTGCCAGTTGCCAAGTATGATCTTTTTGGCGGACTCTGTCATAAAGAGCTTTCATCCATTTATGCGCAATATCCTTTGCAAACCAAGGTGATAGAATCCAGGCAACGGGGATTGCATTTCTCTTTGAATCGAAGACGAGGAGAGTACAAACAGGATACTACACAAAACGATTTAGACACTAGCCAGTTTAGCATCAAAGAAGGCCGTGTTGCTTACATTATTTTTTCTGATCATCCAAAAGTTAAACATCAAAGGATATGAGGACTCCTAATACAGTAACAAGAGATTGAAACCAAGTAAACATAAAGACCCCCAACACCACAAGATAGCAGTCAAGTTACTGAAGACCCCCATAATCATAGAGATAGATAGAAGTCAAAAACCCCTGATAATCGAAAAGTAAGAAATATCAAGCAAACAGAACTGACCGTCAATTTCCTTGTTCCGAGCCTCGAATCACAAGCTATGAGGCTCCTGTTTCCAAACTGAATCATTTGCTGCAACTGCCACTCAGTTTGGATACCCAAAACAAATGGGTCATTGTCAGAGAAGTCCTCATAAAAGAAGACATGATTTCGGTGGCTCTCAATCCACAATTCAATACTCACTCCATCATCTGGGTCCCTTTTGTAAGTGGAGCGCCTGATGCTCCTCTCTGTCCTTCGAACATAGCGGTGAGAGAGAAGGTCATCTCGGTTACGTGGGCCCCCCTGCCTCTTCACCTCTTCATTGCGTCTCTGCATGATGCTCTCTACTGGGACCCCAACATATAACAAAGAGATCACTTGTTGTCGAAGCTCGTCAGATATATATGGGGCAAACATGGCTCCAGTTCCAAGGGCCTGACCATCTTGTGGACCATGGCATGGTAAACCACTCTTATCTATGTGCTCCCTATGATTATATATGATAAGGGCAACAGATGGTTCGGCCATTAGTCGCTTGACAATGAAATGGCAGGTGCATCCTCTCTTTTGACCAGGACGACCAGCAGGTGACTTCTTTGGGGGTTTGAAGCTTCGACTTGGCCGAGAAATTCCTCCAACTCTGTGATCATCTGGCCCAAAGGAACACCAGTACCTGAACATACAGCCAACCTGGTTAGGGGGTTTGGCCTCTTGTCTTGCTGGTTCAATCATGAAGGACACAACACTACGATCTTGGCTTTCTCCTCCCTACCCACCCAAATAAGAGGGGAAAAAAGTCCCAAATTAGTAAATTTTACTTTGCCCACTTATGGAGTTCAGCCTCTTGGCTTGTTAATAAGGTGTAAAGGTTGAAGACCACAATACTATTCATCACAACTCAATCCCAATTTATGTACCCAGAAGGAACAAAAGCAAAAGACAACAAAAACCACATGATAAATTCCAAACAGAACAAAAAACAGAAATCCCAACTACTATGTTTCACCTTTTAAAAGGGAAAGAAGAAACTGCAAGCTTCACTTGTATAACTATGTTAAGTCAATTATGGTGATACAAACAAGCTCTTATTGTGTGTGTGTGGTTGGGGGGGGAGGGGGGGGGTTGTGGAATTGGATATGATGTTGTTTTCATAAATATAACCTGATAAGCAGAAAGAAAAAGGAAAAAGAGGAATTACATACAGTATATATTCAATATATCCATCCACTCTAGGTTTGTAGCCCATTCCTTTGGGCTTTCTTCTCCTTGCCTCCACATGAAATCGGGTAGGACACTCAGGGTTGGCGGATTCACCTCTGACAAAGTCATCAACTCTGGAGAAAGGGATGAGAGCAACTTTGTCCATCACTTGACGCCAGCCCTCCACCTTAGACCATGTGAGATCAGCTGAAGAAAATTCAATGGTTGATGGCTGTTGTACTGGCATTGTCAAAATTTGATCCCACCTGGCAGCCATCTGCTTAAAACACCATTAGCAAGAATCCTGTTTAGTATCAGAAGTGTCATTTCCTATATAATGCAAAGGGAAGTTTTGATTTTGGTACTGCAGACTTTATATAGTTTACAGTGTAGGTTGTTGATTTAAACCAGCATAGGGAAGCATGGACTCAGTTCAGAACTTGGAAGGGTCCTGACTCCCAGTCATGTCTGACACACTAGGCCGAGTCTGTCAGAGACTTAGGCGAGTTTGTCCAAAACTCATAAAAAATAATGGAAACCAGCCGCGTTTGTCCAAAAATAACAATAATGAAAAATAGGAACCAGCCCAACTCAGATGGTTCCAATGTGGATGGTGTCAGGACTGGCACAGTAACTCAGGCGAGTGGGCTCGCCCAACTTTTCCAACACTGTTTTGGACAAGTAAAGAAGCAAAGCAAGTCATCAGTCTTCTAAGAACTAAAGGTGATAGTAATTTTAGTCGTATATAAAAGATGATAACAGGACAACCAAGAAAATAATGAGGGGTACCTCGTTTCCATTGTAGTCAGTAGAAGAAATATGGAACTTACAGTCCCACAAATTAACATTCAAATGGCATTCAGTTCAATAAAAAAATTACTACTCTCTATAATTCACTTCTCATGTGGTTAGAAAAATATACAGCATTATTTCAATAATAAAATGAGGTTTTAAACTTATTATAGCATATTATGAATAGTCTTCTATCACTAGGTTACGTAAACAATAATTACAAGATACTAAAAAATGGAGACCTTTTCTAACAATTACCATCTTGAAAGTATTTCGTTTATATTATCAGGAACATATTCACAGGAAATTCAGAGCAATAAATACGCCAAATGACTCCATATGGTAATTTCAGAGCAATTAACAAAGAAAATCCAGTACCAATACGAACCTAAGATTGTTGCTTCAAAAAAGAAAAAAAAGGAGAACTTATCAATAATAACTAAAAAAGGAAAAGAAAGGAAAGCATGATCACAATTCAATGGAAACTCACGGGGAGCCCCATTTTTGCAAAATGCCATGTCACCTTATCCAATATAATTAACCATTACTAGGGCTTTGTGAGACTGCTGAGAGAGAGAGAAAGAGAGCAGTAATAATCAAAATCGAACTTGTAAATTTAGTGAGAACACCAGTAATGACTATTTGCAGTGAAATTTGATAAAAATATGAGAAAAAAGGGAGATTTTCAGTATAGACAAATTAATGAATTGGAGGAATGGAGTCACCTCGTCTTTGCAGCAGCTCAAGAATTGAACAGAACAGGTGATTAACAGTTACTGTCTCAAAAACCCTGCCTTTCAAAACAGTTGAGGAAAAGAGGGTAAGAGAGATGGATAGAAGGGAAATATGATAGAGAGAGAGGAAGAGAGAAATCGTATGGAAAGGTGGCTGTCGAAAGAGAAAGAGGAAGAGAGAGAGAGAGAAAGATAAACGTCAAATATGTGAGCTGAGGAAGAGAGAGAGAGCAAGAAGAGAGGGAGATACGTTGAGAGAGAGAGAGAGGGAGGTGAACTTTGGTGGTGGAATCAACAAAGTTAGCATACATAAAAAACGCTTGATGAAATCAACAAAGTTAACATAAATAAAATAATAAATAAAATAAAAAAGAAGACGAAAATTATGTATATGTTTTGTTATATTTGTTGTTATTATAGAGGGTGCAATTGGCATACAAACGCCTCCCTAGGTGTAGAGATAAGGTACCCTTCAAATTATATTATGGTATATATTTTTGATGTAAAATATTATTAAGATTATTTTAAAATCTATTTTTATATCTAATTATACAAATTTTAAATTTTAAAAATAGTTAAAATCAAGTAAATCTATAAATTTTAAAAAATCTTGAAAATGAACGGTGTAGATAATATGTTGTGAAATGCACTATTTTTAAGACTTAAAATCTTTTTATTTTTAATAGTCGTACATCTCAATGTCGAGATGATCAATCAAAGGGTTTTTCAACGTTAAAACTATTTTTTCCGATGGATTTTTGAAGGACATCCGTAGTTCTACCTTATAAGGTTGCATCCTTATATAAACTTTTTCCTATTATAAATAGACCTTTTAGTTTTTTTTTATTACATCTATATCCATCTTCTTAACTTCATAATATTTTTTTAAAAAAATACATGACTGCCTATTTTGTTTTTTAAAAACCCAAAATCAACTAAATTCGGTTTTTGAAGAGCCAAATTTGTGCTTTGTATCTCCTTGATCGGAACAAGCAATACTTGGTATATGCGGTCTGCCAAGTATGTGCTTGACTACTATTGTTTCAAGGGTTTCCCTGTAGATTACGATTTTTTTTGGTACCTTCTTCTCTGTAGGTAATGATAGGAGTAAGAGGGATTGCCGATGAAGAGAAGGGTTGAGCGACAGGGGATAAATCTTTTTTTTTTTGGTCTAAGACCAATAATAATGAAGAGGGAGAGGGAGAGAAGGAAGTTATGGCTTTGAATCTTCCATGTTCTTTTTCTCTTTGGCTTATTCTTCCCTGCAAGTAACAATTCAAGGAGCCCATTGCAGAGTGGGAGAGGAGGATGTCAAAATTTTAGATATGTGAAAAATCGAAAAACATATAATTCGGGTTTTTAAAATGCAAAAATTATTATTTTTTTGGCTTTTTTCAAAAATCGAATTTTTTTAACATTTCGGTTTTTTTAAACCCAAAAATGAGAAGTTTGGTCATTTTTTAAAAAAAAAATGTTATTGAAGTTAAAAAAAACGGATATATTTGTAATAACAGATACCAAAAAATCATTTTATAATAACGGGAATAAAATGGATATATATGTAATTTCCCCTAAGAAAAACAAAGATGAAGTTTATATAAGACCGGGCTTTATGAAAATAAAATAAAGCCTCACCTCAAATTCTCATCCGGAAAGTACTTTAAGCGACAAAAATCTCCATCATGGTTCTAAAATCAATTTTCAATATTGATAATAAAATTTGAAGTTCAAAAAATAATACATATCTTCTGGATCTATGAACACCTATTTTTAAGGTGAAATGGGTGTTTTTAAAAATTTATTATATTATACACAATTTTTAGAGCTTAAAATCTCTTTTTTTTTTCTTTTTTTTTTTTCACAGCCATACCTTCAAGCCAATATGATCGATGCAAAACTTTTTTAATACTTAAATTGCAATTTTGGATGAGTTATAAGATGAGGTTTTATTTATTTCGATATGGCTATAGCTATATCAAATCATTTAAAAAAACACAATGGTTACTTTCCCAAATGGAGGTGAAATTGCCTATGGTTACTTCATCTCAAAACCCCTTTTTCTCTCTCTTTGTTTTAGTATTTTCCCCAATCATCTCTCTCCTATATTTAAACCTCTTTCTTATGGAAAAAGTTTATATAAGGGTACAACCTTATAATATAGAACCACGGATGCACCTCAAAAATCCATCGGAAAAGGTAGTTTTAATATTGAGAAACCCTTTGATTGATCATCTCAACATCAAGATGTATGACCATGAAAAATAAAAAGATTTTAAGTCTTAGAAATAGTCCATTTTACAACATATTATCTATACCGTCTATTTTCAAGATTTTCATATGTTTATAGATTTACTTGATTTTAACCATTTTAAAATTTTATAATTAGATATAAATATAGAGTTTGAGATAATCCTAATAATATTTTACATCAAAATTATATACCATGATAAATTTTGAAGGTGCACCTTACCTCTACAGCTACGGATGCATCTGTATGCTACCTGCACCATTTCTTATTTCTCATATATTTTTACAATGTGCATTATAAAGTATTTGATATAAATTTATGGGATAGTCTATAAAGAGGCCATTTATCTTTTATATATGGATGTCATAACTATTCTCACTCATTAGATGTCAAAATAGATGGTTTGGGGTAAGTCATGAAATCCGATAACTTTTTTTTGGAAATTTGTGTCTATTCAATGGCACTCTTACAACCACTAATTTTAAAATTGGAGAGACAATAATGATTGTGACCTCGATGTACAAAAGACAAATGGTGTCTTTGTAGACAATCCCTAAACTTATAAGTAATTTTACATGTGGAAAAAGTTTATATAGAGCTAAAGCTCTAAACAATCAAAATAGAGCCTACCTCAAAAATTTCACTAGAAGAGGTTGTTTTGACGTCCAAGTATCCTCAAATTGATTATCTCGACTCCAAGATGCATGGACATGAGAAAAAAATGGATTTCAAGTTTTGAAAATAGGGTTTTTTGTATCGCATTTTTAGACCATCAATTTCAAGATTTTCAATTTTTCAAAGATCTATCGATCTACACTATTTTTGAAGCTTTAAACTTTATAAATAAATATGAAAATATATTTTAAAGCTATCACAAAGATTTATAATATTGAAACCACATTTATCGACATTATTTGAAGGTAGGCTCTAATTTGATTGTTTAGAGCCTAAGCTCTATACAAATGGCACCCTTTACATATATGTCAATCTTTGAAATAATATTGCTACTTTATTCAAAGTAGGAAAATTGTTTAATGTAGATTGGACCGCAGTTCTACATATGTGGTCAAGAAGGTGTAAAGCATCCATCTTAAAGATGGATGCAAGTAGGTGTTCTTTCAGAAAACAATGGAAACTAACGGTCCAAAAGTTTTCTTACTAGAATTATTATTTATAGTTTTTAAATTTTATTTATTTTTTCATATTCGTGATCTCCATGTTAGCGATTGCATATCTTTAAAAATCAAGTCTTAAAATCCATCTCAAAAATAGATTTATAAAGAGACTTGCATTTCTACATATGCGAGCTTGGCCGCATACAAACCGGGTCTGTCAAAGTAATATGTTAAAAATCACTTGTGTTGTCCAAAAATAGCGGAATATTGCCAAAATATTAAATATTTAAATAATATTATAAATACAAGGTACATATCAAACAATCGACGATATAATATCATATACGGTATATTAATTTCACATAAAATACTATATTTGATAAAATTAATTGTCATCCAACCGGAGCTTAGTATTTATCTACTCTCTTTGTTATTTGGAGTTGTATACAAAGAGACTATTTATATACAAGGAGGTCACAGTTACTCATAATGATCCAATGCGAAACCTGATAGCTTGGATGTATTACAAAGTTCGAGATAATTTCTTTTAAACTTTAAGCTTGGTCAATGCAGTAAATGTAGCTACCCAATTTCACATCCAACAGTCATGATTAATTATGACCACCTTGTACCAAAGTTAAATATTCTCATTTATATACTTTTCTTGTTATCTATCCTCATAATTTTCTCAAAACTCAAATTGGTGGGGTGGATCGTCCACCCACAATTTTGTGTGAGAATACCGATCTAGATCGATGATCACAATAAATATTAAAAGTTATGAATAAAAATTAATAATAGGAGTTTGCACCAATAGTTATCAAAATCGGACCGGATCAGCTGGTCCCATTGAGCTGCAAGCCATTGCTTTGCTATGTTGGTCAAATCAAAATTTGGATTTACTAAAGAACCGCCAAAATTATTCTTCATCTGACTTTGGTCATTGAGAACATTTGGTTTTGACAAATTCAACGACTAATAAAAATTGAACAACTTTTTTATAATATATATAGAATTATTACTTTTATTTTATAATTTAATTTATGACGACTTATAGTCTCACCTAAAGTATAACCTTTGGTAGTGCAGGAAGATAGACCATGACTTAGATCCTATATAGATGGTAAAAAACTTTGATGATCATAATGATAATCTAATTTAAATCATTCAATCAATAGGTCTAGATCCTTCATCACGATTCTAATCAAAATCATTTGCTCGTATATCTTGCTTCACCTCTTCCTCTCCCTTATTTGGATGCAATTGGCTTAGTTTTATCAAAGCAAAGTCCCATTTCAAATCCTCATTTGAAGAGCACTTTGAGCATAAAAAATTATCTATGAAGGCTCTAATCGGTCATGGACCTCGAAGCGGTTTAACCGACCTAATCGGTATATCGGCTGATTTAACGGTTCTGATCAGGCAAGTCTCGGGCGATCAAAATAGCGTTTTTTTTTTTAAAAAAATCTATTGAAATATGAAAAGCATATAAAAAAACACTAAAATATGAAAAATATATAAATAATGATTAAAACAAATCACATTCAAATGAAGTTGGAAATTAATGAAAAATGGATTTTAACCCACTTTATATTTTTCGATAGCTATATTTAATTTGTTAAAAAAAATGCGAAGATATAAAAGTAAATATTAATGACCAAAACAATTTTTAATCTTTATGATAATGTAAATAATATTTCAAAATATATTACAAATCAAATACTCTAATTTTGAGAATTTATATATATATTTTTAAATTTTTTTTGAAGTACTGGCTTATCCCCAAAAACAGGAACCGGCAGCGGGCTGGTTCCCATCTAACCGGACGGGCGATTTGTGAAGAATGCTTTCGGTCTTTTGTCTCTCTCCACTACTGTCTCTCTCCACTCGCACTCACGATCTGCATTCCCACACTCTCCTCCCTCTCTTTCTCTCTCTTCTTCCTTTCTCTCTCTCTGATAAACCTCTGAGAAATGGGAGAGAACGCGAATGAGGTGCCCCAAGAGGAAGAAGAAGACCAGATCGTGAACCCATTCCAGGTCACTGTGAAAAAGGGCGAGAAGATCGACTACGACAAGCTCATCGACAAGTTTGGGTGCCAGCGCCTCGACCCTTCGTTTGTTGAGAGGGTTGAGCGCGTCACCTCTCGACCTCCCCATGTCTTCCTTCGAAGGGGCGTGTTCTTTGCTCACAGGCAAGCTATCTCAAACCCCAACCCTAGGTTCAAGCTTATGAATCGTCTTAATTGTGCAGTTTCTTTTTTTTTAAGCTCGAATACTGCTCAAATATTCAGTTTATAACTCTAATAAACTAATCAATCGCTGTTTAATTGGGTTCATAGTTAGTTGAATTCCTGGAAATTTTATTTTTTGGTTCCTTTGGATCATTGGGCTACTGTTTGATTTGGCTGTTTTACTATTGAATTCTAGCATTTGACACTTCTAAAATATTAAAATTTGTTTTACTCTGTGAATTATCGATCACCAAAAATATTCATTTTTCTATGTGATTCGGCAGATTATTAATTAAATTTCAAGGTTTTTATTATAAAACATGCAATTTGTTGGATTATTGATTAAATTCTCAGTTTTTTATTACTCTAGATTATTGGATTTCTGTTTATCGATTAAATTATCGAAACTTTTATATTTCTCTCGCTTTCAATCTTCTATTTAGTAAATTATTGATTGAATTTATGAATTATCAGTCAGAACTCACATTGTGCATGCATTTTTTGCATCAAAATTATTAATTGAAAGCTCACATCATGCCTGTAATTTCTCAGTTTTCTGTTCTTCCAGATTATAGAGCTCTGTTCATTAGGTGAATTATTGATTAAAATATCAAAAGATTTCAGTTTCTCTTGGTTACTGAGTTCCTGTTCATAGAAAATGCCAACTGAATAATCTCAATCGAAATTTACATTGTGCAGCATTTTTTCTTTGATATGAATGATTGATTGAAAGCTCACATCATGCGTGTGACTTTTTCCAGGGATTTTAATGAGATTCTTGATGCTTATGAGAGAGGGGAGAATTTCTATCTTTACACAGGAAGAGGACCATCATCAGAAGCTTTGCATTTGGGGCACTTGGTTCCCTTCATGTTTACCAAGTGTGCCACCTTTCTCTCTGCAATTATATCTTTTCTACATTGATTGTTTAAATCCTATTTTCCTTCGTAATTATAAGAAGGTGTATTTTTCTTTGTAATCTGGTTTCATTGATGTTCATAAATTGAACTGGATTTTAGTTCATTAAAATTTTCAGAAATGAACTGCATTTGGGCACTTGGTCCCTTTTGTTTTTACCATGTGGTCACCTTTTTCTCTGCAATTCCATCTTGTTTTACATTCATTGTTTAGATTATGTTTTTCCCTTTTTGATGAAGAAAAATATTTTTCTTATTCCTGTGATGTGCTGTGTGCATGTATTGAATTGGGTTGCTCTATTTTTTTTCAATTTTATTTTCGAAGTTATTGTTCCCCTGGTGGAATTGGACCATTGGCCATTTCAACAAAGTCATATGATTTTTGCAAGTCATGGACCAAAAATTTCCATTTTGTTTTAAAACTGTAGTCTATGCCTCTCTATTCTTTTGGTCTTTTGGGTCAAAAGCATCCATTTTTATGCTTTCTAGTAAAGCAATGCTGTTGAAAACAAGGAATAACTAATATGTTATTTCTCAATCATTTAGATGTGCTTTAATTTGTGAACATGCCATATTTCTGTTTCCAGATATTTGCAGGATGCTTTTAAAGTTCCCCTTGTTATACAGCTCACTGATGATGAGAAGTGCATGTGGAAGAATCTATCAGTAGAAGAGAGTCAGAGGCTTGCTCGTGAAAATGCTAAAGACATCATAGCATGTGGTTTTGATGTCACTAGAACTTTCATATTCTCTGACTTTGATTATGTTGGTGGGTAAGTTTTACTTATGTTGAATAGATTAGATCTAACTTTGTACACCTGGTTTCTTAATAGTTAATACCATCAGTGGCCTAAGACTCCATTGTCCAAATAAAGGCTTAATCTATTTTGTTATTGATCCTTTCTTCTTTCATTTGGTATAATTTATTTCTTTTTGATAACATGGTAATAGTCTCTTCTTTATCGGAAAAGAACATGATCATAATTTGTTGCTCTTGTTGCATTTAAAGTTGTAATAATCTCATATCTATGTTATTGTCGGCAGAGCCTTCTACAAGAACATGGTGAAAGTTGCAAAATGTGTTACATTTAACAAGGTTATTCTCATATGGATGTCCTTCCTTTCCATTTCCACTTTTCTGGTTTTTATTCTATATATTTTCCGAATATGTAGATCTTTTTTAGGGAATCGAGCTTGGGTCAAGGTGGTAGCAGCTAGATTTTCATAGCACTACGTCTCAAGTTCCATTCCTATGTAACCTTGTCAAAAAAAAATAAAAATTGTAGATCTTTTTTATTGTTATTGTCCTTGTTGGTTGGGCTGAAAGTTTATTAATAGTACTAAAGAGAATCATTTTATTATTTATTCTCCTTTATTTGCAATCCTATTGTGTTGGTAACTGACCGTTCTTATTAGAAACAATGAGGAGAACCAAATTCAGGTTGGAAAAGAAATGAATAATAAAAAATAACATAAAAAAAATGTTTTCTGGGATGTGGAACAAAATAATATCAAAGAAAAGAAAAAAAAGAGTGCAAAGAAATAAAATTTTTACAGATAAAAACTCAGAAGAAGATAATGGGAACTGTTATTTTGGAAATGAATATACTAGACTTACTTGCAATGCTATTAGTTTTAATGAGTTCATGTCCATCAAAATGTTTCTTCCAGGTGGTGGGGATATTTGGATTCACACCAGAAGATCATATAGGCAAAATCAGTTTCCCTCCTGTTCAGGTTTGCTTGATTACTGGACAAATTTCTGCTCAAAATGCATCTATTTTGATCCTTCTATTATTTTATTCTGCTCAGATGGGCTGTCATTTGGTTGATATTTTATAGTTCTGATTCACATTTAGTGTAGCTACTTTGAGGTATGCTTTTTTTTTCCACAGGCTGTTCCTTCCTTTCCTAGCTCATTTCCACATCTCTTTTCTGGCAAAGATGATCTCCGCTGTCTGATTCCATGTGCTATCGACCAGGTTTACTTCTCTCTTTCCAGTTGTCAGTATGATTGAGTTCATTGTGACTTTTTCTTTCTAGAAGGCACCATTTTCCTCTGACTGCTTTGGTTTTTTATGCCATTTTTTTTAGAAGTTGCTTAATGCATTGTTACCTTGCTGCAAAATTACAATGTTTGGAATAATAACTTTGCATTGACATCAGAAATTAGCTTTTAAACCTCGTGTTAGAAATAGGCAGCATGTTTAGTCTTTCTGTACTGAGCTTCTAGGCCTGGTGGCCTTTCTTTGTCCTTCTTTAGGATATAACAGATGGGAATTTTGTGGAGGTGGCATTGTAATAATGTTTTCCAAGTGGTGCTATATTTAGCAAGGTGAATACAATATTCAAGCTAAAATTCCAACTTTTGATGTCCACCCACTTTCCATATGAGTTGTCCTTTCAGGGGAAGGCTGATTTTTACTATGGCTATATTAGGGATTAGGACTCTTTAACTCGGGTGCTTATTTGATGGAATCTTGTATTAAGGAAGCGTAAAGGCTCCTAAAACTATGGTAATTTTTAATGATTCTTGTTTGCAATGTGGGAGAACCTTTGTCCTTCCTTGAATGATCTGGTGTTACCTTGTATTACTATAGCTCTACGGATGACTGTTAAATAGAGATAGTATAGAACTATGGTAGTGCTGATGGAAAGCCCTAGCAGCCACGTACTTTAGGAGTGACAGTTCTTGCACCTTGTGATTGAGAGAGAGTGCGAGTCTCTCTCTGTATGTCATAGTGTTAGGAAGGGATGGTAGCTGGGTGATCATAGGGGAGAGACTGTAATTTTTGTTGTTAATTACAGTGTGTGAAGTTCAATCATCTTCAATTATGCGCGTCTTTTTCTTTTTCTGGACAATGATATTACCAGTCTCTCCTGTATGAAATTTATATTTTGCTCACCTGTTTTTTCTGTTCCTAACTTGGCATAGTTCGTTACCTTTTTCTTTTACATCAGTTCTATTTGTTAACTTGTGTACTTGCTCCTTTTCCTTGTATGATCCAAATCATTGCCCTGCTAACTTCTCAAAGTTTTGTGCAGGATCCTTATTTTAGGATGACACGTGATGTTGCTCCAAGGATAGGATATCAAAAGCCTGCATTGATAGAATCTTCGTTCTTCCCAGCGCTGCAGGTCTTCTGAATACATAGCTATGGAGCATTTTTATCATTCATTATTTTGCAAAGATTGTCTTTGTGATTGGAATGTTATACATTCACTAATTTTTCTGTTTTACGTCTTCTGGTTTACATTCCCTCCTTTTCCATTCTGCTATATATTTTGATTTCTATTTCAACTCCCAAATAGTGGACCATTTTGTATCCTTTCTTACAGGAAATGATGCCATTGTAATCAGAATGTAATGGGCTTGCTCATTCTTCTCTTTTGCTTTTTTCCCCTGTTTATTTTTGGACCTGGTTTTTATGAGTCCCCCAACTCATACTTTTATCATGCGGGCTCCCTCTTGACACTCATTTTTTATATAGATCTTGGATCCAAATTTGTAGAGATCCATGATGCTTCTGAATATAAAAGATAAAATAAAATTTTAAAACATTTTTTTAAGAATTTTAAAACATTTTTGTAAGAATTCTTTCCTATCCATTGGATAGGAATTTTAGTTGTGGAGGTTCATCTTAAAGATGAATCTCTGTGAGTGAGCGGGGTAGTGAGTCCACTTACTCACAAAACACTTTTCCTTTATTTTTTTCTGTTTGTATTTTGCCTTGGATTTTGGCTTTTAACTCCCCTTTGGCGGACCTTTGATTCCCATTTCCTTTTTAATTTGGAATTTGATAGTCTGAGACCTTGAAATTTGCAGGGTGAAACAGGTAAGATGTCAGCTAGTGACCCTAATTCTGCAATTTATGTCACTGATTCTGCCAAAGATATCAAGAAGAAGGTTTGTTTTCAACCTTTTTATACTTGAGAGTTAACAAAATTCTTTTATTTTTCACTCATTATGTTAGAATATTATTCATGGCAAAACACTTTGTGTTTAACCAGTTTCTTTTATCTGTTACCAGTTCTTTAGAGAACAATTTAGTTCGAGATGCCTTCTTGATATTTTCTTCTGTAATTGTATGATTCCTTTATGTTGTTAATAAGGCCTTTTCTCAAAAAGTAGAGATAATTGATAAATTGATGTCATTCAGCTGCTAATAGTTATTTGAGGAGCTTCTAATATTTATTTGAGGAGCTTCTTAGTTGAAGCCATTCAATGACTAGCAATCCTCGCGGCAACTAAAGGAAAGAAAACTTGGAAGACCACTGGTATCAGGATTGGACCTTCTAGCAAATTGGTTAGGGGTCCATGCCAGACAAAACTGGTGAGATTGCCCACTGGACCGTTTTGGATTCTGAAAGTAAATAAAAAAGGAAAATAGTCAAAACTACGAAATATATTATATATTTTTTTGACTTACCTTGTTTGATAGGTACAACCAGTTAGAACCGGCCAAATCTGGCAAATATTTATTTTTTACTGTTTCTTGATGAAATTTGGTCTATTTGGGCCGGCCTGGCCAAGGGACCCGTAGCTGATCGGATGAACACTTACACCAGCCATCTGGTGCAGTCTTTATATTTGTGGGAAATCAAGCAATATGAAAGATGGGCAACTTAATTTCTAATAATGAAACTTCCTATTTAAAAATCATTGCCATTGCTAACTTTTTTTTTTCCCGGAGAAATAATTATTCATTATAAAACTAAAGCAATACAGTTTCCAAAACAATGATGAAGACAAAATCAAAGTGTAATGAAATCCCATATATTCTCCACCATCTGATTGCACCCATATTACTCCTGGTCTCAGAGGATTATAGCTCTAGAGCTTCGAACTGGATTAAGGACTCAACCGTTCACATATAGGTTTCACAAAAAACAAAAAGATAAAAAACAGGTGTTTTGCTATCTTTTGGCTGAACCGGGCTAAATTACTCTAAAATCAAAGTATACTCTTAAGTGAAAATATAAAAAGATCTAGTTACTAGTTAGTTATTTCTATCATACTTGAAACTTAGTTGCTTATGGGCCAAATGTTGTTGGCTTCATGTTGTTTGTTCATATATTTGGTATTCTATGAATACAAGGACTGCAAAGTATTTGTTTCTTTGTGAAATTACTTTATCCTTGAATTTATGCGTTTTAGAGAACAATCTTGAAACCCTTCCTTTTCAATTCAAACTTTATGTTAAGGTACAGATTTTAAACGGCATGTTTGATGATTTCCTTATATGTTGTTTGCAGGTGAACAATCATGCATTTTCTGGTGGCCAGGATTCCATTGAGAAACATAGGGAGCTTGGGGCGAATTTGGAGGTTCTCATCCCTTTGAACGACCGTCTATGTTTCAACCTTTTTCTTTTTTTTAACTGTAACTTTTTCCCAGGAAATGAATATTTATACTTTTGAGGGTGGCCAGGATCCCATTGAGAAACATAGAGAGATTGTTATACTTACCCCAAAAAAAAGAGATTGTTATCTATGGATATAATAATATATTGTTTATGGGTGCATTTAAGAGGGAGAGAGGGAGAGAGATACAAGGTTAATAAGGTGCTTTTTTTCCTCTTCACCAATCAGTATGGTTTGTACCGGTGTTTAAAAAGTCGGATACAGGCTCTGACTTACCAGGGTCGTGAGTCCAAGTCCATCACAAAATTGGCCTAGTCCGAGACTGTGATATGATTGATTTTTTGCCAAAAATAACTTAGGGGACTCTAGGATCGGAAGCTGATTTTTGGGTGTATCCCTCCAGAATTGCCAGGGTCCTCCTGTCTGGTTGGGCGATTCCCAAGTTCACTGCTGAGGTTTTTTAATCACTGATTGTACTTTTTCTTATATCTGCAATAATTGGAACACCTATAACTATGTTTAAGTGAACTTTGCGGCATCTGATCTCTGAAATATGAAACTGTAGATCCATAATAAAAAAAACCAACATTGGTTCTTCTTTTTTGGTTATGTATTGATTTATGTTTTTATGAACTTTTTTTTAATATTTTATATTTGTGCAAATTTAGTCTCTGCGATTTTGTTCTGTACCTATGCAAATGACTTGGAGGATCTAATTAAATACTATCCAGTGCCTTCTTTCATGTCAATTATCTTTGGATTTTTCAGGTTGACATACCATTCAAGTACCTCACCTTCTTTCTAGATGATGATGATGAAGTAGAGCACATAAGAAAGGTGAGATGACCTTTGCTATCTATTTTCTTGTTTTTTAAGAGTATAACATCTTGGAACTTAGCCAAATGCTCATTCATCATAGTGAAGTTTGGAATGATAGTGGTTCTTATTTGATTTTCTTCTCTATCATGTCATCTAGGTCGGACAAAACTTTGGATATGTAGATTGACACAGGATTTAGTAGATTTTTTTTCAATTGGGGTTATATAAGTTAATGCAGAGTGTATAGGTTGGACAAAACTTTCGATATGTGGATTGACACAGGATTTAGTGATGTTTTCTCAAGTTGGGGTTATATTGGAGAGGGCAATAAGTTAATGCAAAGTATATTGTTCTGCAATGGACTATAGTCCATAGATTCGTTGCTGCTTTGGAAAGATGGATGGTGATGGAGAGTGGTACTCACTGGAAGGGGGCATGTCTCCAATTTGGCTCCCAATCTTTCTCCATGACCATCCATTTTATGGGACGGTCTTGAATAAATGATCTTCATTTAACCATAGTTCATTATAGTATACTTTCTTATGAGTTATGAGACTTCAGTTATGTTTCTCTGTTCTTTTATTTATCTCTCTCTTCTGTAGGAGTATGGGTCTGGGCGGATGCTAACTGGCGAGGTTAAGCAAAAGCTTATCCAAGTCCTGACTGAGTTGGTTGAGAGACATCGCAAGGCTCGTGCTGCTGTTACAGAGGAGGTAACATAATGTTTCACCAATTAGTTTCCTGGATAATTTTTTGTCTTGATTCTTCTTTAGAAGTTGTGCTTCTCTCTCTCTCTCTCTCTCTCTCTCTCTCTTTCTCGCTCTCTGAGGTGGGGTTAGATGTGATTTCATGTTTAAGTTTGGCTTTTTGAGTTTGGTATCTTCTTTGGGAGAACCAACAGTTTTTTCATGCTTGGTGAAGGTGTTTATTTGTGCGCTTTTGTAAGAATTAGTATACAATGACTGCAGTGAATCTTCCGAAACTTTCACATCAGCTGAATTGTTGGATTTCAATAGTGGACGGGTGGGTTGTGTCATTCAATGTTCAAAAAGCGGAATGTAATGCCTTGGCTGCCACAGGGGCCTGGCCACCTACGCATGATACTGGAACCTATGTGCACCCCATGCACATTTACATACATATATCTAAGCTCCAATCACATTTGTATGCACTCACGCCCGACAAACACATATATGCACATTTGTATAATGTTCTTGTGCGTGCCCGTGTGCCTGTGCATGTACTAGTCATCTATCTTTATATATGTATGTATATATGCGCATGCATGTGCTGTCAATTAATTGAATTGAAACACATTTATGAATTTGACTAACCTTTGTTGTCTGTGTGTGTGTGCATACACACACACAAATATGCATGCATGCGCATGCATGTACTATCAGTTGATTGACATGTAACACTAACCTTTGCTGCTTAGGTCTTTGATCCTCAAATGTTTCAAGATGAATATCAAGCTGTGATCGCCCAAAGTATCTTGTAACCTCCCTTGGTAGTTTCCAAGAGATCTTATTCAAATAAATTGGGCCAGAAGATTCTTTGAAGTTCTAGAATATTTTCAATTTCAAAAAAGTTTCAAAACTCTTCAAAGATTGTTTGCGTTAACTCAAGATTAGTTCTAAAAAGGTTTTGGGGGGATTATAAACAAACCACACCCCCCAATTTTCCCCCTTAAAAGAGGGAAAAAGGCTATTTTGGCCATGGCCCTTGGGCAATTTCTTCCTTTGGTCCATGTGGCAACCCAATTGGGCACCTTGGCTGACTGAGGCTACCTGCTTCGGCCCAGGCAAGGTATTTAGGCACCCTCCCCGCCTCGAGGCACAGCATAGGGGGGGGAGGCAGGAGGCTTGTTTCTACACTGGTGCTGGTCTTTCTTCATAACCCGTTTAAATTATTCATGGACTTTGAGTGAGGGATGACACACCTTGGCTGACCCTTGTTGACATCTGGCAACCCAATTGGGCACCTTGGCTGACTGAGGCTACCTGCTTCGGCCCAGGCAAGGTATTTAGGCACCCTCCCCGCCTCGAGGCACAGCATAGGGGGGGAGGAAGGAGGCTTGTTTCTACACAGGTGCTGGTCTTTCTTCATAACCCGTTTAAATTATTCATGGACTTTGAGTGAGGGATGACACACCTTAGCTGACCCTTGTTGACATCTGACACCTTAACTGATGTGAAGTTTCCGCTTTGCTCATTGTATACATTTCCAATCTACAAGATGCTGGATTTTGGGAAATGGCTCTGGATTAGGACTATGGTAATCTCGGAGGGAGAAGCCCATAGTTGTTGAAGACGGAAGCGGGATCCGTTTGGAAATAGCCGAACCGCCCTATTGCGGAAGTTCCCTGGGTTTGGGATCGGCGTCCGTATAATGAACAAGAGAGGGAACGAGATCTTTAGGTTTATGGGAGCGAGATCCCATATCGATGGGTTCGAGGTTTTGACTGGCAAGAATCTAAGCTCTATAACACATTAAACATGGCTGTCAAGTAGAGCTAGTACGGGTTCCCTTGGTTAAGGGATCGAGGTTTCCATTTGTTGTATAACGGGGTTCCTCTTGTTCTAATATCGAGATTCTTCGAGTATAGGAATCAAGGTCCTCAGTTGATTGGCCCCAAGGTCCGCAACTACCTTCGGTTAAGGAAACGAGTCCCATATGTATGTTATCCTCTAGTTAAATAAATCTATAGTTTCCCATTTCTATACATCACATTGCTTACATGCTACTTGCTACTTGATAAATGCTAAATACTACTGAACACGTTACTGTATATGTCCATAGTTCCTTGCTCCAAAATCCAATATGCACATATGAGCGTATGACAACCTCTAATTAAATAATTCCACTGTGCCCTATTTCTAGGCATACATGCTACTTGATGAAATATTAAATACTTTTAGGCACATTACTATATCGTCTGTGGTCCATAGTCCAAAATGTAATATGCATGGCATCCTATGTTTACATAAGTGCATCAAACCATATTTTTATGCGGCACATGCCTATATGCATGATAAATCTAAAGAGTATGGATTATTTTGCTACTTATTTTGTGTTCCCTAGTCCAAAATATAATGTGTATGACATAATCTATTTAATTAAATGCGTATTACTAAAATTTGATACATCAGGTGCCTATATAGTACTTGATAAATCCTAAAAGTATAGATCACTCTATTAGATAGTCCGTAGTATACTTATGTACACCATTCTTATACATGCTACAGATCTCATTAGAGGTATAACTTTAATAACATAGTCCCTCGGACCACCAAGATATTCCTTACACATAAATCCAAAAAATAATCTACAAGTACACCATTGGATTTTTTCTATTATATTAATGAACTACATACTTAGATCACCAACATGTCTCCCTCCCTCTATATTAACCCTTGGACCCAAAAACCAGCCCACACAGCTCCTTTGCCATTAGCATGTGGTGATCATTCTGGTGAATCTGGTCGATTCTCCCAACTCTTCCATGCTATAGGTATGTGTGCTTGTGCTTTTTCCATGTGTATTTCTATGACTCTTGTGTGTGCACAAGAGAGAGAGAGAGAGAGAGAGAGTTGCGTGCGTGTGAAGTAGAGAGGGAGAGGTGTGTGTGCGTGCAGTAGAGAGCGTTGTGTGTGTGCAATAGAGAGAGTTGTGTGTGTGCAGTAGAGAGCATTGTGTGTTCGCAGTAGAGAGAGAGTTGTGTGAAGTAGAGAGAGGTGTGTGCAGGGAGGAGTGAGAGTGAGAGTGAGAGTGGAGAGATAGTGACAAGATGAATGTTTTTTTGTTGCTTTTCGTATATATTTTGTGATTTATGTCATAATCAGGTATTTGGATTGAAGCACGAATTTTGCATGGGTTTCGATGCATTGAATTTCTAAGATTTATGTGATAAATCTGGATGTAGGATCCGAATATGAATGTTGTGTTGGTTACTTTGTCTTGAATTGACATTTTATTGGATAATCTAGTATTGATCAGAGCATGAATACTGAATTTGTTGTTCTGTTATAAAACTTGCCATTTGCATGGATACTAAATTTGTTGCTACTTATATCAAAGAGAGAGAGAGGTGTAGGAATACTGTGGAACTAGATTCATCTGTTTTTGAAAGTAGATTCCACATATATAGAACCCAAGATTATAATGTACCAAAACCTTGGACTATGTTTGATGGGAGCAGGAATCTATTTCGAAATAGTATTGGAATCCATTAATGGTTGGAACATGATCACCTTTATATGGGAGCGAGATTCCAAAATTGAAAAACCGGGGTCCCTACGAGATCCCTCGGAGGAACCGTGGGATCGAGGTTCTAGAGCAGGAATGCCACCCTACCCCCACGGTTCCCTTAACTATGGAGAAGCCAAAAATAAGGTGTCTCCCGATCCCAGGATCCCCTGTGATATTTATGGTTAATATCGGTTTAGTTGGACCTAAGACTTGACTTTGACTCAGCTGATTCCATGATGGGCTCTAGCTCGCGACTGAGGTGAGTGGGAACCCGAGTCCGACTTTTTATAAACGCTAACCTCTCTCTTATCCATGCAAAAGGTGTTTTCTTCTAATTTAAGTTATGTGACCCTTAACTTTGTAAAATAGCTATACTAATAAAAGCTATGAGGTCCGATATATTGTTTTTGTTTCTATTTTTGCTTTGTAATGACTCAATTAGGAAACTATTTCCTCAATATATGGTTGTCCCCTTTAGTCTGAAAATTTGGCAAAATTTAGATTTTGAAGACGTGGCCGTTTTGGGCTTAACTAAGTCTACCGCCCAGCTGGACTTGTGCCTGGATTGCATTTTGAATTTGCATTTGGTTATGTTGTTAAAAGTTTTGTTTCCTCTGTTATCTAGCTATATACACTTGTGTTTTTCAATTTTGTTTGATTGTTTTGTTTCCTTTTTCTTCCTAGATGGTGGATGTATTCATGGCTGTGAGACCCCTCCCCAATATGTTTGGATGAGTTGATATATCCCCTACCAAATTGTCAAGAGAGAGTGAGATTTTACTCTATAAGATCAGGAATGAACTGTCTGGGTTGCTCAGCACAACACACAGGAGAGAGAGAGAGAGAGAGAGAGAGAGAGAGAGAGAGAGAGAGAGAGAAGTTAGTTACTATCGTGACGAGTACGTAATTATTTAAGTTACGTAGTAGTAGAGAAGAACGTACGTACCGTTAGTAGTAGTGTTAGTTTGGTTTACGGTACGGTAACG
>NW_006500355.1:1451364-1483013 GCF_000471905.2 Amborella trichopoda | reverse complement strand
AGAGAGAGAGAGAGAGATTTGTTACAATTCTGCAGGGCTAATATTTAATTCTGGTAGAGAGAGAAAGAGACCCTTTGAGATGGATTTTGTTTGGGTCCGGAAGAAACATCATTCTTTTCCTATAGAGCATGTTACTGTTCAGCAGGGTTAATATTCAAATGTGGCTCCTCTCTTACATTTATGATACTGAAGTTTACTTCTTTTTTTATGGGATTGTATATTAGGAGACCATTGTTGGTCCAATGAGGTCACAATCATTTTAGTCATTATTTGTAAAATCAAATAGATTAAAGTTTGTCACAATATTCGAAAAATTTTATTTTGGACTTTATGACCAGACGATGATACATCCTCAATTAACTGATTTCAAACTTAATGGTTAATAGTGATTGAGACTACTTTGTATGCAAAATAAATGATTTCATTTTATACATTTCCTTTCTTTTTTATACAGTTCATGTAATGCGGCAAGCTGACTTGTTGAAGTAAGGTTGTTTGGTACTCTATAATGTTCTTTTTAGTTTGATGGTATAGATTTTTAATGTCTTTTATACTATCAAAATTTATCATGTCTTTAACAATGTAGGGTATGGCAGTCTTACATCTACAAGTTCCTGTCATATAGAAACCTTTTTCATCTTTTCGATGTTTATGGTAAAGCAATGCATATAATGAGACTATCACTTTTATTAATTTGGGGGAAGTTTAATCTAACATCCATGAAAGATGAATTGTTTTATGTTCTGCCTAATTTAATTTCAAAATATCCATAAAAAAGGCACATGATCATGAGTTAAAAGTATTTGCTAATGGTAAATTATTTAATAGTTCATCTTTTATGGGTATTTCAATCTTTTATGGGTATTTCAATAAATTTTCCTTAATTTAGTGACGTAGTCAGGGGAAAAAAAATGCACTTATCTAGGGGTGGCAATTTGTATATATCTAGGGATAATTAGGCAAATCCAAGGATATGGCTCACACCTTGTACCATCATTGGCACTTACATAGAAAATGAGCAAAGAAACACTCCCACGAGTACATATGCCCACAAACATCTGATGACAAATTTGTAGTTAAACCCTGTACAAGAAAAAAATAATATTTTAAATTTTTATTGCATAAAATTTTGATGAATTTTCTAGTTAAATCCCTCTACAAGATGTATATTTGAAAAAGGATAGCATATTTTCTATGCTCTGCAATAACTCTATTTAAGCTATCGTGGATGTTTCTTGGTTCAGACACCTGATATTTCAATCAGGGGTTTATTTTTTGGGGTGATGAATTTGGACATTGGGTGTCTTCCAATTTAAAAAACTTTTGAGTGTTTGTTCAAAGTGTAATTTAGAGATTGAAAATGATGACAAAAAGGTGGGAACCTTTGTTGTAATGCATAGGTGTGAGGTTTTTACATGTAGTTTTGGCGCTGTAAAGCCTTAAAATGGCATAAAAATCTATTCACTCTTATGCATGAAATTCAAAGCTAAAAAATGATTCAAGTCAAGTAGATATATAAACAATTATCTATTTCTAAAAGGATTGTATATTATGAGGTTATTTATTTTTCGTATGAGGAGGTCACAATTCATACTAACCATTAAATGTCAAATTGGATAGTTTGGATGTCACAAAATTTGAGAATTTTTTTTTTGTATTTAGAGGCTAGTCAATGATACTCACAACCATCCGATTTGAAATTTGATAGACAAAAGTAATTGTGACCTCCTTGTATTAAAAGTAAATGATATATTTGTATGTTTTCCCATTTATAAAATAGACAGTCAAAATAATATGTTATAAGATGAATTATTTTTCATGACTTGAGATCTTTTTTTTCTTTTTTCTTTTTTTTTTAATATCGATCAATCTTAAGGTTGAGATGATCAATTTGAGGGTCTTTCAACATCGGAACAACTTTTTCTAAAGTGCATTTTATTTCAATAGTATAAGGTTGATGCCCTATATAGATATGTGATTTTTTTTAAACATACATCTTACCATGAAATTTATCTATATAAAACGATTTTCCTACATTATAAGAAAGTCGCAATTACTCTGTTGGGTGTCAAATCTGAAAGCTTGAGATGTTTTGCATAGCTCAAGATGTTTTCTTTTTAACTTTGAGCTTGGTCAACGACTGATACCTAACCATTTGAATTTAAATCTAACATTCACGAAGTTTATGACATCTTTGTACCTAAGGTAAATAATTTATTCTACACTTTCAGTACATGTACTAAAGATAAATAGTCTTATTTTGCATTTTTCTTAAGACCCGGTTTATAGTAAGAAAACATTTGGACCATTAGTTTCTATTGTTTTAGATGGAACACCTACTTGTGTTCATCTTTAATATGGTTGCTTTACACTTTCTGGACCGCATATATTGAAATGTAGTATGAGCTCGAATGAAATAATTTTTCTTTTTCTTATTTACGTCTCTTGATCGAAAAATGGAAGAACATAATTCATGTAACTGAACTCAAATACTTGGAATAAGACTTGGATAATGATTCTATATTTTTCTTCCTAAAAATACTAATGTGGTGTACCATATCAACAAGGAGAAAATAGGATCCATATGTTCTTCAAAAAAAAAAAAAGAGGAGAAAGTATGATCAATATGAATGAACTTTATATTTATCGTTCACTTACTTCTTTGGACGGTAGCGATTGCAGAGCTGATCGGATTGATTCCCATGTGCCTTCAAGCTCTCTCCATCACCGTACAAAACAATGATTAATGGTGATAAAGCTTATGCCGGCATTATCACTACATCATTCTATGCACTTCCATCCACAAGAAGGGCAATCTCTCTCTCTCTAAAGGCGTGTTTGTTTGGCAGAAGCTGAACCTTCCGAACTTTTTGGCTCCACGGGGTGGCATGGAAAGAGTGGTTTCAATTTTTTTTTTCCCACCCCTTTCATGCCTCCCATGGAGCCAAAAAATTTGGAAAGTTCGTCTTCCAAATCCAAACCTTCTGCCAAACAAACACGCATATTAACATGGAACATGACTTCTCTATCAAAAGAGTTAATATAATTATACAACAAAAAATCTACTAACTGATGAAATTGTTCTAGTTGCTCTAGCCAAGGCATCAGCCTCAGTATCACATTCTTTGGATCATTTCTTTCTCTCTCATTAAATTTTGCACTACCACATTCACTTAGTCTTAGGTCTCAACTTTTATCAAGACAAAAGTGTTACTACTCCTTTTCTAATTTTGTAGTCCTTTTCTAACTTCTTTTTCACTATTTAGATGTTCAAAAAACTTGAGAGAGAGAGAAAGTGAGAGAGGGAGGGAGAGGGAGAGGGAGGGAGAGGGAGAGGGAGAAGGCCCAATTACCATTCAACTCCCAACTGCATAAATGCCATTCAAATACCCCACTTTTTCATATCAAGAAGAAAGTCTCACTCCTTTTGGACTGGTTTTTTTTTTTTTGCTTAAAAAGAAAGAAAATATAAAAACACCTTTATTTTGAGCAGCACAAGAAAGATTCATGGCATCCAATCAAGAGCCGCCACGTGTCGCTTACAAAGATGAGCACCCATCACAGTCCAGCACATGTCCAATTTTGTTAGGGTTTGGAAAGCCTCGCCATGAGCAATTTCACCGTTTCTTCTGCATTCACAGTAACCGCCACCTTCACCGTCGGTTTGTTGGTCCACTCTGTGATCTCACTGAACCTGAAATTTAGCAGAATTACCCAACAAAATTAATCAAAAAAATTGTTTTGGGTAATTTTTTTATATAAGAAAGAAGAGGAAAATGAAAAACTTTAATGCGGGTTTGTCATACTTCACTCCGCATGCCTTTTCTAGTCAAGTTCCTGAATTTTAAAAGATCTAAAAAGGGTAGTTGAGGAAAGTGAAAGTAAAAGAATTCAAACCTGAATCTCAATATTGTGCTATGTTTTGATTTTTAGTATTTCTTTATTTGTTTCTCTTAAACAACTGTTACCTATAATAAATAATAAAATACCCAGAAATCAAGTTGACAAACATTTGACACACGAGTCCTCTATATCTTGGAAGATTGAAATATTCCAACTACAGATGAAAAAATCAGATCTGAACCACTCCAAGGGCCCATGAGCAAAATACAACAATGAGCGAAGAGAAAGGGAACAATAATTTCAAATACAAGAAACAGAAAACATGAAGGGCAAGATAGTTGTTTGAAATGTAAAGCTATTTTTAGCAGACAAGCGGATAACATTTGGTCAATTGAGAACATCACAGATATAAGCACTTCAGCCAGTTTCTGTAATAACCATTTCAAAAAAATCGATAATAGCTAAATTTTTGTCAGGCCAGCTCCCACAATAACCATTTCAAGAAAATAAAGGATATTTTGGGTATTTCTCAAAAAATTGAGTGGGTCAACAAATTTTGAATGGAAAATTCAGGATGTCATTGAAGAGGTAAGAATTTGAATAAAACTTTGAAACCAAACTAAACTAATCTGCTGAATATCAAACCCACAAAGTCAGGCTAGCCCAAGAGAACCATGCCAATAACCTAAGACAGCCCCTAAAGATTTTTTTCATTTGTGAAAAGAAAGTTCGAAAACAATGGAAAGTGACCTCTTCCTCATGTTGGCAAATATCGTGAGGCCCCTCATGATGCCAGATGTCTGCACTCTTACTACACCCTCAGCATATGTCACCAATGTTGGGTCAATGGCAGCAAGCATAGCAGTAGGATCATGAAGATAAACGCCTGTATCAAACCAAACATATAGCAAAAGGCACATAATGTCTCAAACCGATAGAACAACCACATCATAGAGCAATAAAATTTGAAAAAGAAACCTCTTAAGAAACCCACCATCCATGCCATATGCCTCCTTATGATATGAGAAGTAGAGATTTGCCATATGGCATACATGTTTTGCACACTTCCCCTCAGATCTCGAAAGTTCCTCAAGATCTGCAACTGCAAAATGGAAACAAAATCACAAGACAAACCCACTATTAAGTTGGAGTAAGAAGGTGAGAATGCTATCACTGCTATATTATAGGACGTCGATATGTGATTATGAATCAACTAGTAGCATAGCTGCTAAAATTGGATTTGAAGCGTTAATTAGCAATCAGAAGCAGCCCAAGGCCAGTAAATAGATGGCCTTCTGTCAATATGGATCAATTTGAACCAATTTAGGCCTCATTTGCCCATTTTGAACCCATTCTATCTGATTTTGCTAAAATATTGACCAGTTTTGGACAGAGTTTCGTCAACGTGTACCAATCTAGGCACGTCTTTGTTAAGATAAACAAGGTCCTATATAACTAAAAGAAAAGTGGGGTAGTGATATTGACAACATAAGCTCCATCATATTTCTTGATGTATAACAGGCCACTATTTATTCTTATAGGGTATTACATACCTGTCATAACAACTTGATGAGTAACATTAATCCCAACAGCCAAGATGTCTGCTCCACATGTAAAGACTTCATCAGCAGCTTCTGGGTCACCAAAAATCTTTAAATTGATCCCATAAATTCTACATTAGTTGTGTGTTTCTTTCATAAATGAACAGAATTCATTCCTACGGAAGAAGCATGTGAAGTAAGGTGAAATCAAGATGCCCAGATTTGAATTTGAAACTCTACGTAAGTGCACATAGGCTATCTAAACGCAAAGTGGCATACATTGGCCTCGGCTGCAGGATTGACATTCCCATTGACTGAAAATGCACCACCAAGAATAACGATCTGACCAATCTTCTTTGGAAATTCAGGATCCAATTGGATTGCCTGTACCAGTAGTAAGACTAATTAGAAGCACACAAGGGAAGCAAGTTAAAGCCAAAAATCGAACCTGGGCAATATTAGTAAGTGATTCATGTGATTGATGAGAAGCACAAAGGAGGGATTGGGTCGATTGGAGAGCCAAGGGACTGGCTGAAGTGACATTCATAAGTTGATATTGCAATTTCTTAAAAGCACGGATAGGAGTTGTGTCAGTTTCAAAAACCAAGAGATCAACAAAAGTAGTAAATGGGTAATGCGATTAATCAGAAGATAGAAGTAAAATTGTTTCGATTGGAACACTAAGAGACTAACCAAGGCAATATTAATAGGTGCGTACTGTGATAAATTAGAAGCAGAAGATGGAATTGTGTCAAGTTCAAGAGCTAAGAACCGACCAAGGCAATATTGGTAAGAGGGCCAAGTGCGACAACAGTGACCTCTCCTGGAAATTGATTTGCCTTTTCTACAAGAAAAGATGCGGCAGATTGATCGATTGGCTTCCCTTTAGGTGGAGGATAATTGTGGTTGCCAAGCCCATCAGCACCATGGACGAAATCAGCAATCCGAAGCTTTGTAACTTTCTTTTCCAAACAAATAACAAGAAACTCAGTTAAGCAAACATGGAATTTCAAATCTTTTATTGGCAAAATCACTATTAATAATAAACAAGCAAGAGAAAAAGCTTAAAGTTTTTCATCCATGATGTGAAAGATGCAAGAAATGGGATAGAGTCCACTGTGGGTTTCAGCACTTCTCTTTTTTAAAATGACAATAAATAAAAAATCCTCAACCACTATCTCAAGAAGTCAGATTTTAAATGTGGATTGCAGGGTCAAAAACACCAGTTATCAAGTAGTTGAAGGTTAACAGATAGAAGCAGTGAAAAATACAAGGAAAAAAGTCCCATTTGACCAACCTATAATGGAAATAAAGGAGAGAAAAACTAATCTTTGGCGTTACTGAAAAGCTAACCTTCAATGTTACATGCGATCCTTCTGCCACTGGAATCTCTTGCCTCTCTGCAACCTCCAGCTAAAACAGACAATGACAAACAGTCAAGGAAGATGCAAATGCCTAACCATCTGATGTAACCTTAAATGCTTAATCAAAATGGAAATCTCTACAACAATAAAATAATAATGCATAATGCCATGAAAACAAGTATCATGCATTTGCTCCCATAGTCATCTCCAAGTTCATGGGGAAAAGAGATACCAAATGTAGAGCATTTCTTGTAGCTAAAGTTGTATAAACATTCCCAAATATCGTGGTCAGTCCAATGACATCCACTTCTGGTGATTTAAGTGCCAAAAATATTGCCATGGCATCATCTGCTCATACAATAAAACCAAGTGAGACAAATATAAGCTAAAATGGCCCAAAAGAATAATCTGTTGAACCCTTATTTTTCATAGTAGGTGCTTTTTATCGGAGTAAATATGCCTTTGCAAAGTAAATGTAAGTCTTATCTAAGAAAACATATTTTTCAATGATATTAGATTATGAGCTTCTATACAACCCCTAATATAAGATAAAATATAGCAATTTACCATTTTCATTTGGTAAATCTCTTCTTTTCATGTTCCTCTTATTAGATTTCTCCTAAAAATTTGTCTTTTTTGAAATTTTCTATTTTCTACTAATCCTAGAAATATTGATATCTTATATAATAGAAAAACAGTTCGTGAAATTAGCAATCTATGTCCTTCATTGTTCAATGAGTGGCCTCACTTGAGCTTTAAGCCAAATCCACTCAATTCATTGGTGAGGAAAAAAATCCAATTCACGTATCATCTACCTAAAGGCTACAAATTGAACAGTTCCACGGACTCATCGTATTGTTATTACCATCATAAAAGTACATGCAAAAACTCTTCAAGTAGTTCTCCAAAGGATAACAGAAAAAAAAATATATATATATATCTAAGTAAAAGACAACCCCATAACCATACTTGGCATTTCACTTTGAATTTCAGGATTCCACACTGAAATTACTATAACACTGTGAAGTTTGACATAATAAATGACCAAACTGCATAGTACTATAAATTTCAGGAAACATGAAACACTGAAAAGAAGGGAACCAATGCTGTGAAATTGCTAAATAACACATAAATTCAGAGTCTTTTTTTGTTTGTAGTGTAGGACTTTGCCCAAATATATGTCAATTGAAAAACCTCTTCCTAAAATTCACCTGAAAATGCTACAATTTATCTCAAATTCATGAAAAGAATGAGGACAATGCCTGCATTCTAAATCCCACTTTTCTGATGTATTTAATCATGGATTTCATAAAAAATGCTCTGATTCATTCAGATTTATCTAAGCGTAGATTTCACCAAGAATGATCTGATCCACATATGTCCTCGATCATGTCAATGCAAGATGACCCAACCTACGAATCCAAAAAAAGCTCTGCCCTAGATTGTTTCAGTGCACTGATCCATTTTTATCTTTTTTTGTTCTTGGGATAGAAATAGTATTCCTTAGTTTTTTAACACAAGAATTTAAAGCCCAAATTATTGGCCAGGATTCCTTTGCAAAGAAAAAAAAGAAAACATTTAATGTTTTAATCACAGCACATATCAGCATAAAATGCACAGGTAAACAAATAGACTTTTTATCAATAAATCAAAATTAATCAAAAATAAAAAGCACTTCAACATAAACAAAACATTTGTGCTTCATTTTCTACATTTAATGACATCACATATCACCAATAAATGAACATATGTTTAAGTACAAAGAAAAATGCAAAATTTAATTTAATCTTGATTATGCAGCAACAAAACCCAGATCCATCCATATCGAGGCTTTCTAAGCACATTGAATTGAACTAAATCAAAATAAATTGAAAACAAACTGATTCAAGTAGCCCCAGTTTATAGTCCCCTTACGATAATTAGACAAAACAGTTAAAAACTTAATAATTCATAATTTCAAAGGCCCTCTGATAATAGTGGGCACTCCAGAAAAAGGGAAAAAACTGATTCAATCTACTATAATTTGGAGTTTCATTGTATAAAGCTCAGCACACTGGCAATAAAGCAGGACCTAAAATTCCATATTCTTGGGTTTCACATATTCAAAATCTTCACTATAAATACTTTAATCCATAGTAAAAAAAATGAAAAGAAAAAACTGAGAAAAATCAAGGTTGAATATAACCCTGTTAATTAAATGAAAAGCAGAAAACATTAATCACATAATAATGGTGATAAAATTGATTTAATCAATGTAAAATGAAAAAGAAAACCAAATTTGTGGCCTTTTATTTTATTTTTATTTTTACCTATTCCGGGATCTGTATCAATGATCAATTTCTTCGCACGTCCCATGGCTTTTTTGATGTACCGTCATTGAAACAAAACAGAGCAGTCCTTTTTAAGGGGAATTCTCATCAAAATGACAACATTACCCCTACTTTTCTTGGAGTGCCACTAGAAACCTGTATCATTTTTAAAGGAAAAAGTTTATATAAGTGCCGGGCTCTAAACTATCCAATTAGACCGCATCTAAAAAAGTTCACTGACGTTGTTTTGATGCTCATATATCTTCAAATTGATCATCTCGACTATATAAAAAATAAAAATAAATAAATAAATTAAATTTAAATTTTAAAAATAATACATCTTATAATATATATTTTGATAGTCAATTTTGAAGATTTTTAAGTTTTCATAAATTGCTCGATCTACATTATTTTTAGAGTTTTAAATTTTAAATTATATAATTAAAAGTGAAAATATATTTAAAGACAATTACAAAAGTTTCAACCATTGAAACTATCATTTAACACTATTTAAAAGTGCACCTTACTTTGATTGTTTACGGCCTCAGCTTCATACAATCGTAAATAGAGACTGAAACCTGTCCGAGGGGTAGGTGCGGATGTAACCAAGTAGTTCGAAGATTGTGAATCCACCACGTGCAGGTTTAATCCCCATCGTTCGCCCATCACATCAACCTTTCCTAACCAAAAAGGACCGCACCCTTTTAAATCGATTAGAAAGCCAGTTTCTTGGGATTGTCTACAAGGTGCGGTTTGAATAAAGCGGAGGCTCAAAAAAACAAAAGCAAAACACACATTCAAATGCTACCCAGAAATATAGTTTCATTATCGAAAAATATTTGTGATATTCTTAAAATATATTTTTATATTTAATTATAAAATTTAAAGCTTTGAAATAGTGTAGATCGAGTAGATCTATAAAACTTGATAATCTTAAATTAACGATCCAAAAATACGTTACAATATGCACTATTTCTAAAACTTGAAATTCATGTTTTCTCATGTCCATGCATCTTAATTTCGAGATGATCAACTTGATCATATTTAGGCATCAAAATAACCTCTTCTAGTGAAAGTTTTTAGGTGAGCTCTAATTTGATTGTTTGGAGCCTCGGCTCTATATAAAATTTTTCCTCGTCATAAAGAAACTACTTCTTTCTAACAATCCAATTCAGGTGTGCCTTCAAAATTTATCATAGCATGTAATTTTGGTGTAAACAATGCTTAAGATTATTTGAAAAACAATTTTCACATTTAATTATAAAATTTTAAATTCTAAAAATAGTTAAAATTAATTAGATCTATAAACATATGAAAAATATTGAAGATTAACGGTCTAGATAATATGTTGCAAGATAGATTATTTACGAGACTAAAAATCTTTTTTTTTTTTTCATATTCATACATCTCTTTGTCAAGACAATCATTTAACAGGTTTTTCAACATTATAACAACATTTTACGATGGATTTTCGACGTGAATCTTTGCATTTTAAGGTTGTAACCTTATATAAATTTTTTTTTATTATTTTGTACATAGAAGTCATGAAGAATAATTTTACATTTTAAGGTTGCAACTTTATAAAGACTTTTTTTTTTATGCTTTTGTGTATAGAAGTCATGATCTTTTTTGTTTCTTAAATTTCAAAATGGGTGCCATTTAATATAAATAAAGTTCCTAAAAAAAATTCTCAGACATTTTAAGTCACCCCGAGCCATCCTATTTTGCACTTAATAAGTGGGAATGATTTGTGACATCAAGATAAATGATCTCTTTGTAGACAACCCATTTTTCTTATAATACCGCGATTATTCTCCTAGATATGGGTGAGGTTTGTATAATTTTTGTTGGGAGATATAATTTCAGTGATTAAAAATGTTAAGATGGTTTGAAAAACAATATTCAATCTTAATTATAAAATTTAAAATTTCTTAAAACATTACAGATCGAGCATACTGCAAAGGGTATTTTGGTCATAAAATTATAAATAGTGATGAAAAAGGGGTATCAATGAGATTTTAAAAAAATTAAGATTTTATCTCGTAACCTAAAAATATATTTTTTTATATTTTCCCTATTGTTTTTTTACTTTTCTCGAACTAATTGACCTTATATGATCAGAACACTTCGATCATTTAAAAATCAAATGGCATTTTCAGTAATATTAATAATTTTTTGTTTATTTCTAAAAGAAAAAGTTTATACGAGGATTCAAAAGAATTAAGGTGCACCGTAAAATTCCATCATACAAGGTTATTTTAATGTTAAAAACTCTCTAATTGATCATCTCGGCATTGAGATGTTTGAATATGAATAGAAAAAAAGATTTCGAGTCCCAAAATACTGCATATTGCAATACATTATCTAGACTATCTATTTTTCAATATTTTCATGTGTTTATAGATCTAGTTGATTTGAAACATTTGTTTGATTTAAAATTTTATAATTAATAATGAAAATAAATTTTTGTATCATCGTAAGAATTGTTAATACCAACATTACATTTATGATAAAATTTTGTGGTGTGCCTTAATTGGATTGTTTAAGGTAGCAACTTTATGCATACCACACGAAGTTTCTATAAGGGCTAGGTTTTATGACAACAAAATAAATTTCATCTCAAATCCTCATCCAGAAGCATTTTTAACAAAGAAAATCTCCATGATAGCTCTAAAATTAATTTTCAACACCGACAATAAATTTTGAAACTCAAAAAAATCTCGTGGACACCTATTGTTTGCGGCGAAATGGACGGTCTTAATAATTTGTTACAATATATATTATTTTTGGAGCTTAAAATCTTTTTTTTTTTTAACAACTACAATGTTCAAGCTGTGACGATCAATGTAAAAGGTTTTCCGATGCTTGAATTGTAATTTTTGATTAGTTATGAGGTGACGCTTTCTTATTTTGATACAGCTGCCGCTCTATCAAACTATTTTCCTAAATTTCATGGTTCAGATCTAAGTTGCACGGTTCAGATCTAAGTGAAAGCGAAGAGGGCTTCAAGTCCGAGCATTCGGGGGAGTGAATCTCAGCCGTCCATTTCTTACACTTCAAGTTGAGCCTGAGCTCAACGGGTATAAAAAGCACCCCCTTATCCCAGTTCAAAATTTTGAATGTTTTATACTTTCTCTCTCTTCTTTTGATCTGTGTTCACACAGATTTGAATGTTTTCTACTCTCTCTTATTTTGATCCACGAACACACATAGATTTGAATGTCTTCTACTTTCCCTTTGACTGTAAACCGTGTATATCTTTGCGTCCTTTTTTCATGGTGGGTATCTGGATCTTAGAGAGAGAAAGTGGTTCCGCCATTAACCAATTACCCAAGATATGCAGAAGCTCTACACTGTTTTCTCTCTCTTGGGATTGAATGTGGTATCTTGACCCTCTTCATCCTTTTTTTGCCTGGTTATGACATTTGGATTCTAGAGAGAGAAAGTGGTTTTGAACGCCAGAGAGAGAAGGTGTTTTCAGCTATGGAGAAACGGGCAAAGTTCAGCAGATGCTCCCCAAAAGTGCCACCGACCGCCAAGAAGAAACCCAACCAGAGGAAGCCATTAGAGGACCTCAACAACCCCACTCTCTCTCTAGACGCCCCCAAAGGTTGCTTAAGCTTTTTTCTTCCAAACTCCTCCAAAACTACCCTTCCAAGATCAAAATCACTCCCCAGAAACCCTAATTCACTATCCCCACACTGTAGAGCATCATCCCAGAAAAATGGTCCAAACACAGTTCACAAATCCAAGACCGTTTTGAATCAGTCCCATGAAAATGGTCCAATACGAAAAGTTCAGGACACTGCTAATGCCCTAAAGTCCCATGAAAATGGAAAACTTCTCTCCAAGAATTTCCCAAACCTCCCCTACAGATATGGCTCACAGTCTAGTTCTCAGAACCCATCTAGTGATTCCAAGCACCATGAAAATGGTGAAATTTCAGCTCCTGAAACTAACTCTAGAGATATACACCCAATTTCTGAGGACCCAAACCCACCCAACAAAAATGGCACAAAATCCGATCTAAAAGACCCAAATACTATAACTTCAAATTCCAGTGTCCCAGACCAGTTCCATGAAAATTGTGAACTACCCATTTCGCAAAGGCCAATTGGAGCTGACGAAAGCTGCCATGAAGGTCACTGTATCGCACCAATCGTGCAATTTGAGGGCCTAAAGATGCAATCTTTGATAACCACACCAGCTACCAAGGCCACAGGTAAGCCTCTTGACTCTGGTTCCAGGGCAGTTTCAGTTGATACACCTGGTTCCATGAAAAGAATGTCATCTACTCCTGCTAAGACCTCAGAAAAATCAACACCACCTGTAATGGCTTCTATATCCCCTGAGATACATAGTGGGTCACTGGTTATTGGTACACCTGCCATTTTTGGGGCAGGGCATGTAGTTGCTAGGGTTAGTGACAGAAGGAAGTGTAAGCCAAGGGGCATCCTCACTGTTGGGAAAGGGGATGAAACCTTAGGGTTTTCAGAAGGTTGTGAAATAAGGGTTTCTTCTCTTCTTGACCCTGAAGAAGCCTCTATGAAATGGCTACAGTCCCCTAAAGAAGTGAAATGTGATCAGAGTACTAGCCCTAAAAATGTGACCTACTCTGGATTTGCAGGTGTCCTTTCCAATTATAGGTGTGACCCATTTCATGATATTCCTTTTTCAACTGGTTTAAATGCCAAGGATTGGAGTTTTAAACTAGATTCAAGTTCTCAAGTAACTGATCAAATTGGTGATCCTAAAAGCAGATGTTCCAATACCGAAGGGGCACATCAAAATTCTAGGGGTGACCCATATCTTGGTCCTCCTTGTCCATCTGATATAAAGGCTAGAGGCAAGAGTTTTGGGCTAGATCCAGGTTTTCAAGTGATTGATCAGTTTGGTGACTCTAAAACTAGTACGACTAATTCTAAAGGGGTGACCCACAAGAGGGAACCTTCTTCTAAGTGTGATGTGCCCCTAGTTTCTGATTACATGGCAAAATACCAGATTTTTTATTTGGATTCAAGTCATCAGCTTGGAAAATCTTCAAAGAAGGGCCCCAGTTTTGGAGGAATACCCCATAATAGAAGCTCATCTCCATTGAGCGACCTAAAGCTGGATCCTTGTTCATCTAGTTCTGGTGCCAAAAATAATAACTTTGGAGTGATTTCAGACCGTGTAGATGTTCACGAATTCAGTGGTTTTAAAGGTAGGACCTCTAATTCTGAGTGGGTGCCCTATATTAGAGGACTATCCCCTGTTAGTGATTTGCAAATGACCCCAAGTTCAAATTTATCAGAAGGTAGTCCACATGGACTCCGTCCATCTGGTTCACCATGGGTTGTGTCTCAAGAGCGAGGAGCCTCTTCTTTTAAGGTGAGAAATTCAGATCTGTGCTCATGTAGCCCTGTGAGAAGACGATCTGTGTCAGGGGTTCCCTCTCAAGAGAAGACATCCTCTGGTTTTAGTGAGAGACGGTTAAGTAATTGCACTGATAGAGCTACTCGTGGAGACTTAAAATTCATTGAATCTGATTATGTACAAGATGGTTCCACTCATCGATATAAACTTTCACCAGAGAACTCCCCATTTTCTTGTGAATCATCGGGAAATAGAAACCTTATTAGAACGCCTTCTCCTGATAATTCATCTGATTTTCTCCCTTTGCCTGGTTTGAGCTTTGCATTTTCATGTCCATTAACGCCTCATAACTCAACTGATCAATTACGACATCAGAACTCTTTGAAAGCCCCTTGTAGGCATGAATTCAATGAAGCATATTGCGAAGAGGGAGAATTCTCGAGCCCCACATATGAAAGCCTCTCACAGATGAGGATCTCATGGAGAGAAGGGCTGGTTAGCCGGATTTTCGAGCAGGATGAGTTGGATGAATGGGATTGGATGCTTGAAGAGGGGAAAGAGAGTGATTCTTGTGAAGAAAGTTCATTTGAGTGCAAATTAGGATCTGATCAGAAGATCCTGGCCCCACAGTTGGTTGATTCTTTTGAATTCATACATGAAAAGAGAGATGACGTGACAGAATGTGAATTCGGTAAATTTATACGGCCAGTTCCTTGCGCTGAATCTATCAGTACCGAGGGAGTCGTGGCATCGAGTGATTCAGACTGGAATTTGTGCTACAAGAACCAGTTGTTTGAATGAGTGTGGTGCGTTTCTCTCTCAGTGTCGTGTTGATCATGTTGTATGTAAAGTTAAAAAAAAAAAAAAATTGTTAATCATGTTGTATGCTATTCAGTTGCTGAAAAGTTGAGGAGAAACACCTCTCTCTCAATCTCTGGATACTTTTCTCTTTTTCTATGTTAATTTTCTAAATAAATAACTTCGTAATCAATCATAAGTGCACAAGAGAATTTACAAGTTGAAAAATGCTAGTTATAGAGGTTATGAATCTACATGAACTAAAAATTTGCATTTACAATTTCTTATTTTTCTTTTAATACTTCCCCCAAATTTCCTGCAAGGGGTTGTATATTTTGTTTGTTTTAAGTTTTCCTTTCATTTCCTATGGATAAGTTAAGGTTCTGCATTTCTGCTCCAGGTTAGTCATAATCAAAATAACCTGAACCCATGGATTTGAGAAAATATCAATTAAAATGGTAAGACCACATTGAACAACATTGAGGTGGTCAAATCAAAATAATTTCATAGTGAAGTTGATTATTTCAAGGGAAAATATTTCATACCAGTAAAAGTATGGAACAAGATACTCGGACTCAACATCCGTCGTCTATGTTTCAGAACATGGCACTCAGATGCAACATTCACCATCCTAGCTAGTGCCCACTTTTATATCCACCGGTTTTTTTACGCGGAACAATTGCTCAACTCCACCACCACTAGAAGCATAGACATTATTTAAAATTACTTCAATATCATACTCAGACATGGTGCCTGATCCTTACTTTCAAAAGACCATTTTACACAGTTACCTACCTCTTCAACGACTTCATTTTAAAATACCCTGAATTGCATATGTCCTGAATTTGGAATCCTGATTGAATATGAATATGAATATTTTGATTATTTCTCCCCCCCCCCCCGCCCCCCCGACCCCCCCCCCCCCCCCCCCGTAAGCATCTCGACCAAATAATATACATACGGCTTCTTGCTTTTGGGTTCCAAACCAGGAGCATGACAATAAATAATCGTAGGTTGGAGCCCATAACAAGTAGGTGTCTGGTTGGAGTGGGTATACTATGCTCCCATAGGAGCATATACTGTGGATCTACCCCTCTATCAAAAGACCTAATTGAGAGTATTTTTCTGGTCTAAAATATTGGGAACCACCTAAGAATCACAAGATGTTTATTTAAGAATAATAAATTTGAACTTTGAGCTATTTGACCCTTAGATTTTGTTATTTGACACTTAGATTTTGTCCATGAAAAAATGGACAGTCTTTGTTCAATCTTAAGACATTATTTTTCTCTAACAATAGGTAGTTCATTTAGGAAATTTTTTTATTGAGGTATGGGTTAAACGGACTACATCCCCAAAAATTGAGGTCCTCAAATCACTCTTATGTTAGGTTTTTCTGGATTGAGTAAATAGACAGTATACTCCCTAGGGAGTATAAAATTCTGGATTTAATTTAAAAATACTCATCAAAATATACCTTATTATGGCTTGGTGTACTTGCTATTGGGTAGAATGTTAAATAATTAATTAATGAGTAAGGCGCACCTAAAAATTTGCTTGGAGATGTAATTTTAGTGCCAAAACCTTATGTTGGCTTTAAAATATTTTGTATTCCTAATTTTGAAATTTAAAACTTAATAAATGCTATGGATCAAATATATCAATAAACATTTGAAAATCTTGAAAATAGACGATACGTGTAATTTGTTACAAGACACTATTTTTAAGATTTCAAATTCTTTTTTTTCCCCTTCATATCCACATATCTCGATAACGAGATGATCGATTGGAGGGTTCTCCAATAGAAAATGTATACAATACAGCTTTTTACTTTTGATACAAGAATGTTTACTTTTTGTTTTTTTAATTAAAGATAAAAATATAGTTTAAGATTATTACAAAGATTTCCGGTATTAAAAACACATTTCTCGCATTATTTGCAGGTATGGTTTACTTCGATTGTTTAGAGTTTCGGCCCTATACAAACCGCACCCTTCTCAAAATCTTTAACTTTTTATTTTAAAATTTGAAAAATTTATCATAGGAAAAATGTTATATAAGGTTGCAACTCTATGCTAACCAAGTAGAAGTAGGATGTACCTCAAACATCCACTTAAAGAGACTAGGGATTGCTTATCCTCGGGTTATTTATTTTTTGGGAAAATTTCATGAAGAATTTTAATTTTTTGTATTATTTCATGGTAGATCTCTTTCTGTTTGTTTTTAAACGGCGAAAAAAAACCTCTAAAGATTTCACCATGCCCCTCATATCTTATCTCCTTCTTTTATTGATTTTGATTATAAAAATTAGCCTCAATAAAAAATTTTATACCATTTTCAACCCAATTTTTGAATTCGGGTGGTTGAAGATGTGTCATTGTTTAGGCATAATGTCTGCAATAAAAACTTTTGAATGTTGTGATACATTTTCATCTATTAGATTCTACATTTAATAGTTAAAACAAATTATGACCTCTTTATAACAAAAAAAAAAAAAAATCATATAAAATCCTAATTTTTCTTATTATTTTATGGTAAATCATTTTTCTGTTTTTCTTCAAGCTACATAAAAAATCCCTATAGATTTCACCCACCTCCTCATCTCTTATCTCTCGTTAGTTCCGACAAATCTTTTTATACTATTTTATCTCAAACTTTTTTTTTAATCTTTTTTCTTTTTTTTCACCTTTTAAAAAGTTTTTTAAGACTTAAAAAATAATGTGGATTGAAAAAACTTATAAAAACTTAAAAAATTGATGGTCAATATAAACTTGAAAAGCCTCCATCTCTATATAAACTTTTTCTTTGGGAATTTAAAAATTAAGTTCTTCAGGTGACATGGCATCTATTGACACGTGTCAATTAACATGTGGCCTCGCATTCGTGGGTGACGTGGCCATTTATTAAAAAACCCGTATCATTTATTTTTAGTTTTTTTACAAATCCATATTTATTCTCTCTCTGCACCAAATTTGCTCTCTCTAAATTGCCTAATCTCTCTAAATTTCCTTTTCGCCTGTCGCTGTACCAAATTTACTCTCTAAACGCCTTTCGCCTCTCTCTCTCTCTCTCTCTCTTCTCTCTCTATATTGTTTTGGTCTCTCCTACTCTCTCTATTATCTCACTTCTGTATCGCTCGTTGTCCTCTCTCTCTCTCTCTCTCTCTCTGCAACATTTATTTACCTCCCCACTTCTAATCTCTCTATTCCCATAATTGTTGTCACTTTCTCTCTAGCCTTTTTATCCCCCGCTCGTTTTCTCTCTCCTGCCAAAATTGCCTTCTCTCTCTTGTGACGCCTAAAGTCAAAGATGTTAGGTTTAAACCCTAATTCCCGATTCAACTGGTAAGCACCCAGCTCTTCCTTTTGTCAAAAATTGGTTTTTTTTTTGTCCGTCCTTTTGTATGTGAATGTTTTTTTGATATTGCATGATATTAGTCGAGCTACATACTTGACATTTCCATGTAATTTTCTTGGGTTTTTAGGAATTTATGGTTTTTCAATTGAATTGGGTCTCAATGCATATCGGTTGCTTCATTTTTAGGCCAATTGGGGTCGCCTGCGTAGTCAATTTGGTTTTATCTATCTCGCTGATTTTTTATTTTTAGGATTTTTATTTTTTTTTGTTTGAATTTTGAAATGAAGTTTAGTGTGATCAGCTCATTGAAAGGAAGAATCTTCCATGGTTGATTTGGCTCTTATTCTCTGGAGTGAATCTAGGGTTTGAATTTTCTGTCGTTTTCAATTGTGTGGAAATCCTAATATTTGTAGGCTCTGATTGCATCATTAACTTATGTAACATGGATATTATGTGCCTATGGTGTATTGCATGTGTGGATATACATAGGACACGAAATTGGTATTTGATGCTTAAGAATTTTATTTTTTTAGCATTTCTTATCAATATCTCACTATAAAAATGCTTAATATCACCTAAAATCCTACCTCCGTCCTTATCTAAATAGTGTATGCAGTGTCTGAAAAAGCCAATTTTGAGAAAGGCATTTCTAACACTTGTATTGTGTCAGTCCCTTGCACGTATCCGTGTCTGTGTAGCATATCCTCAATTGTCCAAGAATTTGAAAATGGTTTCTTTATTTTTGTCATTCCACATTATTAAAATTTTCTTATTTTGTACCATTTACTCATAAAGATACTGAATTGATCAAAACCTGGAGACTCTGACCCATAACTTCTTATCATTCTTGATCAAGTTTCACTTAAAGCTATTTTCAATTGAATCATTTGTTCATTGCATATTATTAACAACAATAAAAAAGGTTTATATTGCATATTACTCAGGTATTGTCATGATCGAGAATTGGTCTGCTATAATATATGATTAGGTTAATGTGTTACCTCATTTTTTGAGGATTGTATTCTTTTGGAAAGTTGGGCTAGTGTATAATGTATACTCAGCTTCTGCTAGTTGAATCCTTTCACACTTGAGTCTAGCTCGCTACTTTCACTTACATGGTTGTTAGTTAGGGTACTGTCGAAATGACCATGAAATAACTTTTGTTTAACAAACTATTTGGGTTTTTTGTCCATGCTGCTGTTGTTCTAAATACTACGGTACAAACACTCACTTATTGCTGGCATTTAGATTTTTTGAGATATTTCTTTAAGAAGGTTCTGGCCTGTCATAGAATGTGTTCCCATGGTCAATAATTGTCATTTGGCCTCTAGTCATTAAGTTTAAGACTTTGTCGTTACAGATTCAGGTTCAACACTCAAATATCTTGATGCTCTACTAGACCTATTTTGTGACATCATGATGAGGTTGAGCACATACGCGGGCGCTAGTTTCGTTGGTGCAATGGCCATTATTTACCATGCCTTTAATAGTAGAGGCCAGTTTTACCCAGCCATGGTGTATCTATCGACCTCAAAGATCAGTTTGGTGCTTCTTCTCAATATGGGTTTGGTTATAATGTGCATTCTATGGCAATGTATCAAGAGATTGTTTCTTGGGTCCCTCAGAGAAGCTGAAGTGGAAAGGTTGAATGAGCAGTCATGGCGAGAAATCATGGAAATCCTATTTGCAATAACCATATTCAGAGAAGAGTTTTCGGTTGCTTTTCTTTCAATGGTCACTGCACTATTGCTAATCAAGGCATTCCATTGGTTGGCTCAAAAACGGGTTGAATACATTGAGACGACTCCAACGGTTACCGTGTTATCTCATATTCGAATTGTTTCATTCCTTGGGTTTCTACTGCTATTAGATTGCATATTTTTGTACAGTTCAGTATCATATTTATTGAGGACCAGGCGGGCATCAGTTGCACTCTTCTTTTCATTTGAGTAAGTTTCTCTATTTTCTATAATTCATATGCCTGTTGATTCTTTTTTGGGGAATTTTGCTTGGATGCAACCTTTAGTACCGACCACAGGTGTTTAACTTCCCTTTTCTATTTTTGATGATATTTTCTACGATTGGGCTAAATCTCACAAGAAATATTTCTAACACTATTAAATATTTGTTGATTGTATGATTATCTCCTGTTGGTTAGCATCTTGTACCCATTCATGAAAACTGAATATGAGGAAATAACTGATGAAAAAAATCATCTATCCAGAATTTTTTATTGGCATCCGCTGATTCTTTTGTTTTCTTTTGTTTGTGTTATCTACTATTTCACCACTGATAGTATCTTTTTCATACAAGGAAGATTATGAATTCTGGAAATTGATAGGAAACTCAAGAGTCCCAACCAAAACAACAGATATGCAACTCAGGAGTAATCTTAGAAGGGTGATGGGGTTAAGTAATAAATGGATTAAACTAAGATGCTGATATATCTTTGAGATACTGGCAGTTACCTCAATATGTTAATCCCTTTGAAGTTCCTCATTGATTTTAATTGTAAAAAAGGCCAATTGTTAATAGTTTACCTCTGCATATATGAGATAATTGTTAAAAATCCTTATACTTGGTATTTTGTATCCACAGATACATGATTCTGGCAACCACTACAGTGTCAACTTTTTTGAAGTATGTTTTCTATGTCAGTGATATGCTGATGGAAGGGCAATGGGAAAGAAAGGCTGTCTACACATTTTACTTAGAACTTATCCGCGACTTGCTTCACTTGTCCATGTACCTCTTCTTCTTCCTAGCAATTTTCATGTAAGTATAATATTGATCATTTAAGTTTTAGGTTCTTTCTTTGAGTTTTATGACTTTCCCAATTGTAAGTCAAAGTACATATAATTTGCTTTTGGTTCACTGTGACATGTTGTTCATGATTAAAATGGGCCTATCTTTTATGTTAGAAAGCCCCCTTTGCCGCTTCTTAATTGAATGGGATGACACTGCTATGTTACAACCTCTAGTGGTTCAGTTAAGTGAAGCTATATTCATGCCGAATCAACTGGTTTGAATATAAGTCAACCTTTACATTGTTAAAAAGTTATATAATTCTGCAGTATCTGAAACGTTAGATGACAGTTCATACCCACCTTATAGAATGGATTTATGGTGATTTATGAAGCATTTCACAAATATGATATGAAATACATATTGATGGGATGACAAGTTATGTTATAATACCTGGAACCATTTTCTTTGCTGTAGATGTGCATCTGGTTGAATGAAAGTACTATTTGGTATTGCCAATAATTTAATTGAATTCAAAGTGTCTAATATGACATGAAATAGGAGCTTATGGTTTTTGTTCTTCATTGGACATGGTATTAAAATTTGTTCTGTGCTCTGGACACTATTAGAAAGATAAACTACAACTTCTGGATAATAAAATATAAAAAAGTTTGAATCAGGACCAGAATAATGGATCTGAATTTACTTCTATTGAGGAGCTTCATTATTTAGAGAAAAAGGGAAAGAGATGAAGAACTCATATCTGTCTTACATGATAATAAAATAAATCTTTCCAATATAAATACTGCCTTGATGTGAGGTGCCACTGTGTTAGAGCTTTGTGCTTGATATTTGCATTGTTGTTCATTTTACGCTTTGGAATTGAATCACAACAAGGTTTGCAATTCTTAACCATGTTGCATTTGTTCTTCAGAAACTATGGCTTGCCACTGCATTTGATCCGGGAACTCTATGAAACATTTCGTAACTTCAAGGCACGTGTTGCTGATTATATTCGCTATCGCAAGATCACATCTAATATGAACGATCGATTCCCTGATGCAACGCCTGAAGAACTTAATGCGTGAGTTTTATATGTATTATAGTTTAGTAAGATATTAATTATTGCTTTTTGCTTGTTTATTATCTTGTATCCATGATCTCCTAAGACAACATTCGGATGCAGAAGTGATGCCACATGCATAATTTGTCGTGAAGAGATGGTCACTGCCAAGAAGTTGATTTGTGGACATCTTTTTCATGTGCACTGTTTGAGATCATGGCTCGAAAGGCAGCAAACTTGCCCTACCTGTCGATCATATGTTCTTCCTCCTGAGAATGGAACATCTTCATCTGGAGGGCATCAAGTTGCACAGCCTCATCGACATCAACATGGTGGTGCAGGAGGTATGGTTCTACCCCTTCAAGGATTCATCTTCTCCCCTCATAATTCATGTGCATATTGATTTTCTTATGGTAGGTTTTGCATATGGCCCATGGATCAATAAGTAATTTATGTGCATTACTTATAACGGATAATTCTTAGCTCATTGGGTCAAAATTAGTTATATACCGTCCTTTTACTTCCTCTTTAGTCTGTTTTGGTCTGGATTCAGGTGTTTTGTTGGCTGTTATTCATATTCATATGAATATATTTGTATTTATTTTGATCTCTTTCCTATTCGTGAATCATTTATGTTAGCGTGCGGTTTGTATAAAGCCGAGGCTCTAAACAATCAAAGTAAAGCACACCTTGAAATAGTGTCGAGAAATGTGGTTTCAATACTGGAAATCTTTGTGATAGCCTTAAAATATATTTTCATCTCTAGTCATAAAATTTAAAGCTTCAAAAATAGTGTAGATCAAACAGATTTATGAAAACTTGAAAATCTTGAAAATTGATGGTCCAAAAATGCATTACAAGATGCACTATTTCCAAAACTGGAAATCCATGTTTTTCTCATGTCCATGCATCTTGCGGTCGAGATGATCAATTTGAGGATATTTGGTTATCAGAACAATCTCTTCTAGTGAAATTTTTGAGTTGCGCCCTAATTTGATTGTTTAGAGAATTGCACTTATATAAAATTTTTCCTGTATGTTATATTTTATCTTATTATTAATTTGTTCTTGCCAAATGAGGTGCAATATTATTCTTGTCTTATCCTCCTTTTGAATGACATTGTTTGGAGAAAAATTTTATATTTGAAAAGGTTTGATTTGAGATTTGTATTTTATTGTGAGCAGGGTCTGGTACAGCTGAAGCATCTGCTCAGAACACTGGTGGTGGCGTCGCAGAGGATAATGTGAGCTTGCATCAGGCTAGGCTCCGAGCCGCTGCTGCAGCTGCTAATGTCTATGGGGGATCATATGTTTATCCTTCAGCAAATGCATTTGTATGGTATGCTTGAACATTATAAGAGGGCTTACTTTTTCATTTAGCAGCAAATTATCGTTATGTTATTCAATCTTTGATTTCCCTATCCTTTCAAAACTTGGGTGCCCGATTTTTAAACCAAGGGGCCAAGAGCACTCTTGGCTTCTGATGTGCATTTAGGGGTTTTTTTTTTCTTTTTTGCTTTATTTTGGCTATTTTGGAACAATTATAGTCTTTCAGGATTTTTTTAATCATTTGCAGCAAAATGTGCTGGTTTATTCAAGATTGACATATATTTGTGATTTTGTAATCGTTAAATTCTTTTTGTTGGATAAGGTCAGCCACGGTAAATATTGAAATTCTAAAGCTATTTCTTTTGGATAATAGTGTTTGCTATTAACACTTCATGACTAATTATGATCTATAATGGTGATTATCTTTGCTTAAAGGCAAGTAAATTAAATTCCATTTGGGCTATAGTACTCATTGTTATTGTGGTCATCACAGATGTTGATAGTGAGAATGGGACCAACAGAACAGCACATTCCTATTGGACTATGGTTTTCCATGGTTAATTGGATTATAGTGTACCTTATTTGAGAAGCATGGCAGTGATAGCTTTGAGGATTTAATGCTTCTTTTAGAATCTAAGCTGTCCAACCATAAACTAATATTTTTTTATGGGATGGGAAATTATTTCATGCACCAGTGGTGTAATGTTTATGGTACACCACAGGAACATCCACTGTTCGTTTCTGATGACATACTGCAGAGATTTACCAGATCAGTATGAATCGCCATCATCAGGAACCATGGCTTATCACCACCATCTCTCCTTGGGAATGGATGGTGGATGTCCCCGTGATGTACTATCATATGCCATGGGCGTATGGTATACTTCCCTTGGAAGCAATTACTGGCTAGGCTTTATCTTCTCTACCCATCACTGGGAATGGCGGGTGGCTCTTTCCCTGCTGTACCATCATACACCATGGGTGGGTTGTACTTCCAGTTGATATTGTATATATGGGTTGGTCGTTCTACATTTCTACTCCTGATTCTTATCTCTTTAACTGCCACAGGTCACCAGGTTATGCTTTGGTACCAAAGGTGTTCTTGCAAGGAGCCATGGGTAGAGAGTCAACCAGTGAAGAGGCCACGGATTCCTCAGGAGAAAATGCTCAAACCACTCCATCAGCACACCTTAGTGGAAACTCAAACTTTACTTTCCCTCAAGGGCCACAATATACTTTTCTCCCACTTAAAATGCCCCTTACCAATGGTGCAAGTGATGAAGGATCCAGTAGAGATCCAACCATGCCAAGTTCTTCTTCATGTTTGCTTGCTCAATTTGAGGCCCAAGAGAAGTTTCTGAGATATAATATTGAGGTAAGGAGCTGGCAAAGTTAAATGTGCTAAATTGCAAGAATGCAATATTTTGTAGTTGTCTATGTTGATCTGTTGATGGTGTTCAAACTGATTGATCCATGCCTGACTATTACAATATGGAAACCAGGGAATAGTATGATACCTTTTTTAGATACTTTGATCAGCATTTTAAACCATGGACTTGGGTCAGGACTTGCTAGTGTCCAAACTCTGAAGCCCTAGTCAGTCAACTAAACTTGGGAGTCTGAGTGAGACTCCTCTGGGTCTTAGAAAAATTAACGAAAAAAACCTTGGGAACCGGTAAGTCGGCTGGTTTCCGAGTTCATTCCTTTGGACTCAGCGATTTTTAAAACTGCTTTTGATACCTGGCATTGAAAGTTCAGATACCATCTCCTTCCAATTTTTAAAGTGAGCCCTCATGTTGTCAAGGAGTTGCAGAATTTTGATATGTTAATTGATTTAATGGTAAGAAATGCTATGGCCCAGTGATTATAGTTGAAGCATGGTTCTTTGAACCCTTGCCCTTTTCCATTTAAGAAAGCAAACCACAGTAACCGACCACTCGGACTTACTTTAAAAGTGCATGAGTTAGTTAATTCTCCCTCGACCTTTTTTTTTTTTGGTCCACAGAGAATTGTATTTCTTTCTCTCTCTTCTCTTTTGTTTATAGAAATGGGGTTTTTTATCAGTTGTTTCTCTCCCATAAACCTTAAGTTTTTCTCTTGTACTCAGGTGTTACAAAATCAGTTGAAGACTTTACAAAACCAGAAGCCCATTGATTCAAAGGCTGCAAAAGAAGAAGCATCTTCTGGTGTAACAGAAAGCAAGGGTAAAGGCCCTGCCCATTGTGCTTCTCCTCGGGCTTCCTCATCAGATTGCAGGCACCATCCTGAGATTCAAGAAGCTCAAACGGATTGAGATATTAGAGATCTGAGACTGAACTGCTAGAAATGAGGCTTTGGAGCTGGTTCTTTCTTTGCCAATCTTAGGCAGAGAGAATATTTTGGTCTACCCTCTAGAGAGTGAGCAGCTGAAGTATATTAATCAGTCTTCTGCCTTTGTTTTAGTTGTGGAATACTCTCTCTCTGTCTCTCTCTCTCTCTCTATAACAGAATGCATCAAACTTCAACAGACATTTGAATTTGGGCAGTGCCCAAATGTAAAATAAACATCTTTTGGGTGGTGGGGGTGAGGTTTATTTTCTCTCTAACAAAGAATTAAATGGAAATGTTATCTGCTGTTATGCTCATAATGTAAAAACTGAATGGTTTGTTTTGCTTCTTTTTGTAGGAAAGTGAGCTCATGATTATATTTGTGAATTTATGGAGAGAGAATTTTCCTGTGAAAATTGTGGAAATATATTAAGCTTTTCTCTGAAGAAAAAAATATACAGTAAGACTGTCCCATAAGAATGTCACAATCATCCCTGATCGATAGATGATAAATTCGATGGTCGTGCAAATAGATGGCTTTATATCTTGCTGTCTAATTTCACATCTAATGGCTTGGCGTGTTCGTGACATCGGTGTGTAGGCTTAAGGATATAAACAATCAGATTGAGGTGCACCTTCAAATCGAACCAAAATATATTGTTTTAGTATCAGAAGATTTTATAAAGGTTTGAAAATTTATTTTCATATCTAGTTGGATGAAATTAAAGATTAAAAAATAGTGTCGATCGGGCGTGTCTATGTATACATGAAAATCTTAAAAATTGACGGTCTAGATAATACATCACGAGATGCATTGTTTCACATATTTAAAATTTACTTTTTCTTATATCCATACCTATTGAGGTCGAGATGAATGAATTGAGAGTTTTTCAGCATCGAAACAACCCCTCTAGTGAATTTTTTTGGTGCGCTTTAATTTGACTGTTTAGGGTTTTACCCTTGTATATAATTTTTTCAAATATAAAATAGTTTTATAGAAACTAGTCTTAGTAACGAGACAATATACTAAAAGGCTGTATATTTTCAGCACAAGGTGGTCATACTGATACAAATAAAAATTTATTTTTTATTTTTAGTTAGGGATAGGAAGAGAAGTTAAGAGGGTCTAGTTGGGTGCGTGATTTATCTTTTGCATGTCTATTTTTTTAGTTTAGGCAATAACGTATAAATAAGATAAAAATATTTTGGTTTAGGAAATAATTAGTGGCAGTTATTTTTTACTCCATTATGTGGAAGTTAGAAAGAGAAAATAAGGAGGTACGTGAGAGAGAGAAAATAGGGAGATGAAGAGAGAGAAAATAAGGAAAATAAATAGAGAGAAGATAGGAAAAAAATTAGAGAAAAAATAAGGAGATGAAGAGAGAGAAAATAGGGAAAAGAGATTGAGAGAGATAGGGTAGTATGGACTTTTTTTAGAGAGAAAATTTATTTTATTTAAGATTCTTTTTATTTGAAGTGTATTTAAAGGGAAGAAGTCTTCATTGTAAATAGATCAGAGAATGATAAGAGAATGAAAATTAAATAAAATTGATCTTATGAAAAGATATTTTGAAAAGTTGATCTTGTGAAAAGGTCTGAATTGAGTAAAGTTGATATTGTGAAAAAATCGTTTTTCGGATAGATTCCCTTGCAGACATTGTTTTTTAGTAAATTTCTATGCGTTGAGAGATAGTATATTCTCTTAACGGTTTTTTTTATTTTATTTTTATCATTCCAGTTTTATTTTCTCCTTGCATCACATACTCACCTGAATTTTAAGGGGAGAAGAATGTTGTGTACTAGGAGATCATTGGTTAGTACAAGGAGATAGAGAGTAAAAGTTTGTTAACATTCCAATATTTATGAAAACATGGGAAGAAATAAATAAGACAATATACGAGATGGCCTCCTTCTAGCACGGCAATCAAATTGTGTAAATGGTTGCACTATTGAATTTCAACCAATAAAGTCCCGGTATTTTAGGAAGCCACAATACCCTTAAGATATATTTATCAAGATTGGACAGGACCGCCATTTAGTTTTTTACTATTTCAGTCTAAAACAATATTGAGTTTGATTGAAAATTGGTCAAAACAAATATTTATTTTGAACAAAATTACAAATATCAAGTTCAGTTCTGACACGAGAGAAAGTATAAAATGAACCTATTTTATCTTTCTTACATAAAGCTCATGATCACTACTACCTATCAAATGTATAATTAGATGGCTAGGGTTTTTATCCAAAAAAAGGGTATTTTTCTGTGGATTTTTACCACACCTTGGCCATTTTATGATGCCCCAAACATCCAAAGTTTTATTTGACGGTTTGAGGTGATTATGACCTTTAGGTATGGAATAACAATTCTATTGTATACAGTTCCAATTTGTTAAATCCAATGATTGGAAACAATAAATTGGTGTTTCAAATAATCTACTTAAAAAAAAATGTCCAAAAAACTTAAATCATTCAAAATGATCTCCCCAAAAAAAAAAAAACTTTTAAATGCATGTTTTTGGAAATTTTTTGGAATAAATTACTGATTTGAATAAGATTTGAACTAATATGAAATGGTGAGACTCGAATCAAAGAACTTTAAAATTGAGAAAACCCCAATTATTTTGATCGTCAAATTCCAAAAAAATGGGGATTCTATTTAAAAAATAAAGCTACAAATTCGGTAGATCTATAAAAAACAACCAGATCAGAGAAATTTTAGTACTCAAGTGGCCCATATATGGGAAAAATCAAATTTTTACCATTTCATGCTAAAAATTCAAAAATCAAGAATCACATGCACAAAATTGCTTGGTTCACTACAATGAACTGGGAGATCCATGTTAAATAAGGTCGAATTTCTTATACATAAAGCTAGGGATTCAGATCCAAATCAACAAATTTTTAACAAGAATGTATATTATGATACCATTTACCTTTCTTACAAGGAAACAGTTTATATAAGGATGCTACCTTATAATGTAGAACTACATATGCCCCTAAAAAATCCATCGGAACAGGTAGTTTTAATGTTGAAAGACCCTTGGATTGATCATCTCGACATCGAGATGTATCACTATGAAAAATAAAAAGATTTAAAGTCTCAGAAATAATGCATTTTTACAACATATTATCTACACTGTCCATTTTCAAGATTTTCATATGTTTATAGATCCGCTTGATTTTAACCATTTTTTAAATTTAAAATTTTATAATTAGATATAAAAATAGATTTTGAGATAATCCTAATATTTTACATCAAAATTATATACCATGATAAAATTTAAAGGGCACCTTACCTCTACACTTACGGAGGTGTCCGTATGCAAACTACACCCTTCTTACAAAGATGTCACAATTATTGTAGCCATTAGATGTCAAATTAGATGGCTTAGGGTGCATCATAAAATTCGAAAAATTCATTCTTTAACTTTGAATCTAATCAATAATACTCTTACAACCACTCGATTTGAAATCTGACAGATAAGAGTGATTATGGCCTCCTTATATCAAAGGTAAATGGTCTATTTGTATACTTTTTCTTTTTTTTAACACCAAGTCAGCCCTTTATTAAAGGGTGCAATTTATATCAAGGGTAAACCTTAAACAATCCAAGTAAGGTGTGCCTCTAAATTTAGTCAAAAGATGTAATTTTGGTGTCGAAAAGTTTCAATGATGATCTGAAAATCTATTTCACATGTAATTGTGAAACTTAAAACTCAAAAAGTGGTGCAGATCAAGCAGATTTGCAAATATTGAAAATGGACGGTATAGATAAAGTTTTACAAGATATACTATTTATTTGAGCTAAAACTCTTCTTATTTCGCAACAATACATCTTGATATCGAGATGGTCAATTAGAGGGTTTTTAACGTGAGAAGAACCTTTTTCCGATGGACTTTTACAAATACAGGTACATACCTTATATAAATTTTTTCCTTTGTTAAATCTCATAATCGAAACTTTCAAAGAAATGGAATCTGCACTAAAACTACATACCCTAGCATAATTACAAATTTAGGTCTCCCAGTCATATAGCCTTTTTTTTTCCCTTATACTCCAATGCTAGGAGTTTTCCTTGTTTACAAAGAAATTAATTTTCAAATAATATAAAGAGTAGTATCTTCGTTGTATATTTTTAGGACTTAAAACTCTTTTTTTTTCATAGCCATATCTCAAGATGATCAATTAGAGGGTTTTTAAGATGAAAACAACCTTTTTCGATGGAGTTTTGAGACATACCGTACTTCTACTGCATAAGGTAGCCACCTTATGTAAACTTTGCCCTTTATTAAATCTTAAGATTCGAAAAATGGAATCTCCACTAAAACTACAAACCTTAGCATGATTATAAATTGGAAAAAAATTGTATAAAAATGAGGCTCTAAACAATCAAATTAAGGCGCACCTCAAAAATTCATTTGCTTCAATCCAATTATCTCAACCTCAAGATGTATGGATATAAGAAAAAATAAATTTCAAGTTTTGAAAATAGTGCATCTTGTAATGTATTATCTAGACCATCAATTTTTAAGATTTTTAAGTGTTCATAGATCTGTTCGATTTATACTATTTTTTAATCTTTAATTTTTATAATTAGATATAAAAAAAATTCAGTATATCACAAAGATTTTCAGCATTAAAATATCTTTCGACACTACGTGCGCCTTACATTAATGGTTTAGGACCCCAGTTTTATACAAACCACACCCTTATAAATTTAGGTCTCACAATCATTTAGCCTTTTTTTTTTTTCCTTATATTCCAAAGCTAGGAGTTTTCCTTGTTTACAAAGGAAGGAATTTTCAAATAATATAAAAAGGAGCATCTCCGTTGTCTTTGGATCTGCTAGCATGATAATATTATTTTATTTATTTTATTTTTTGGCTTATTTTATTTTATTTTTATTTTTCACGTGGTTCCCTCCTATGGATGGACATGTAAAAAGTAGAGAGAAGTTCATTTCTCGTGTTTTATTATTTTATTAGAAAATAAATGACGAAAATACCTCATTCCCATAAAGTCTTGACCAAAGCTCGATCCACTATTCGTGTAGGTCAAGAAAAGGTCTTCCAAATGAGTAAGATTGCACTAAAAATAAGCACAGTGCAACTTACCAAATAATCTCTCGTTGGGCTAAAATAAAGGCATGTGAGGGCATCTCACTATATATAGGGAAAAGTTTATATTGAGCTGAGGCTAAAGTTTATATTGAGCTGAGGCTATAAACAATTAAATAAGAGCCTATCTCAAAATTTTCACTAGAAAATGTTGTGTTGATGATTAAATATTCTTAAATTGATCATCTCGACATCAATATGCATGGACATGAGAAAAAAATAGATTTCAAGTTGTGGAAATAGAATAGTTTTTAACATATTTTTGGACCGTCAATTTTCAAGATTTCGTAGATAAGTCGATCTACAATGTTTTTGAAGCTTTAAACTTTATAAACACAAATGAAAATATATTTTAAGGCTATCACAAAGATTTTCAATATTGAAACCGCATTTCTCGACACTTTTTGAAGGTAGGTTCTAATTTGATTGTTTAGAGCCTAGGCTCTATACAAACCGCACCCATATATATATATATATATATATATATATATATATATATATATAAAATATACTAAATAAAG
>NW_006500355.1:1432777-1443500 GCF_000471905.2 Amborella trichopoda | reverse complement strand
TATCGAGAAATGTGGTTTCAATACTTGAAATCTTTGTGATAACCTTAAAATATGTTTTCATCTTTATTAATAAAGTTTAAAGCTTCAAAAATGGTATAAATCGAAAGATTTATGAAAACTTGAAAATTGATGGTAAAAAAATGTGTTACAAAATACTCTACTTCCAAACCTTGAAATCTATTTTTTTTTTCATTTTTATGCATCTGGATGTCAAGATGATCAATTTGAAGATATTTGGGTATCAAAACAACGTCTTCTAGTGAAATTTTGGAGGTGGGCTTTAATTTGATTGTTTAGAGCCTCGGCTATATAAGCTCTTACTTTTCCTCTCTCTAAAATATGAGGTTGTGGCTCTATAAGCATTTACTTTTCCTCTCTCTAACTGGTTTGTCTTTCTTGAAATTGTTGGGGCCGTTTGAAGGAGCGAGAGCTTTAGAGTTTAGACTTTTGCTAGACTCGAATTCAATTTTTAGTCCCCTTGTTTTGGAGGTTTCTATATCTGTTGAAGTGAATCCCCCCTCTCTCTCTCTAGATTGGATTTCCTTGAATTAAACGTCCTCCTCCCCTCTCTCTCTCTAGATTGGATTTCCTTGAATTAAACGTCCTCCTCCCCTCTCTCTCTCTAGATTCAATTTCCTTAAATCAGTCTCCTTTTTCTCGCTCTTTCGAGAGGCTTCAGGATAAAAGCTCTCTCTCTTTAGTCTCTGAATGTTGCGGAGATCTAGAGGGTTTCATAAGACTCCGGTCTTTGTGAATTGATATCCCATTCTCTCTCTCTAACGATTTACGGCATTTGGGAAAGGTCTTTAAAGGTTTTACGAAGTCGAAGATTCAGTTTCAGGCGGTTGATCTCTCTCTCTATAACTTTGTGTTTCAGTTATTTAGCATGAATGAAAATGAACTGTGTGTGTATGTTCCATGCATTTAGCATGAATTAGAATGAACTCTCTCCCTCTCTATCTCCCTGTGTCTCTCTCTTTCTCTCTATCTTCATGTGTTTGTTTCAGGCATTCAGCATGTATTAGAATTGACTCTTTTTTTTACAAGAATGAATTAGAATTAACTCTCACTCTCTCGAGGAGTATTAAGAAATTTTAGATGGTTCAGTTTCTGTTAATTCTGCCTTCTCGTTCAAATCAGCTCTTATTGATATTCGATGTCCTTTCTGCTGCCCTTATTTGTACTCTCTTAAAGTCTCTCTCTCTAAAAACCTCTCTCTTTTGATCTCTTTCATCTTTCATTTTCTGGTCAAAATAACCTCTCTCTCTCTCTATATATATATATATTCGTTCTTGTATCTCTGAACTGTTATGAACATTTGCATATAATTTTTGAACTTTTTTTTATTGTTCCATTTCCACTGAATTGATTCTCTAGGTTGAATCAAATTCTTGTTGAATTTTAATGTTGGATATATAGTTTGCTGGATCTGCAACTTTGGTACACTTCACAAATATTCCCTCATCTCTGAGTTCTGTCTATTTTTTTTTTTTTGAAGCGTTGTTCCCAAAATCTTTTATTTCTAGTTTTTGTCTCTGATGTGAAATTGTGTACAAATTTGCTTATTTTTTCCTGTTACAGAATGACGAGTTGATCTCAAGATCACGTTTTAAGTGAATTATGATATTTTTTGAGAAATTTCTTGAATAACCAATCTAGTTATGTTGAGTTTGATCAGAAAGAACATTATGTTTTTTTTGCATTTTTTATTTATTAACAACAAATTTTCCATTCAAACTTGGCATTATTTTCTGGTTTCTGGAGAGATTTTTTTTTTACCTTGACCTTATAGCCTTGAATTGCTTTGCTTTTTAATTTTTATAAAGAGGTTTTATCTTTCCTTTTTTCTTTGTACCTAGTTTTGGTTGGTAGGAAGTGCTTCTTATTTTTCTCGTTTTGATATTTCATGGTTATCATTTTTCTATAGTCGCTTTCTTCTTTGATGATCATCTTATTGCATGGCCTTCCTTAATTTTAGCTAATCATTAGGGCTCTTTATCTGCTCTTGTGCTAAAATATCTACTTTTTTGTTCTCTAATTTTATAATACTGAATCTGTTAAATTTGGTCTACATCTGTTAAGTTTTATCTTCTTTAGGTTTTTTATTGTTTTCTTATCCTTTTTCCTTTTGTTACATCTGATATTATCTTGGATTTGTATGTTGTTCTAGCCCAAATATGCATTTACATGAATATGAACATAATTAGCAAAGGTTGTAAAATTTTCCCAGACTGCTTTAATTGCAGCAGACTACATTCTCCAAATTTAGCCATTGTTTTTTTGTTTGAGTCTGAGTAATTATTGTTTTTTGTTCAATTCTGAGATATGTTTTATTAATATTTGTCCTTTTGTTTTATTTTTTTTGTTTCAAAAAACAAAGGTTTCATTGTCCTTTTTTTTGGTTTCCCAATTGAAGTTATGCCCCTTTGTGGATTTAGGGCTTCCTTTTCCATTATGTTTTCTTTTCCTTGTTCTCCTGAAGATAATTTTTTTCATGAATCCTACTTCTTAATTTTGATTTTGCTTTCTGCTTTCTTGAGTATTTTTTTAATTTCTGATTATTCTTTAATTTTGAATTCTGCTCCTTTTTGTTTTCTGGTAATTATCTTAATGGTTTGATTTTGGTCATCCATGTGTCAAATATTAATTTGGTTGTGTTATTGTTATAAAATTGGTTTCAAGATTGTAAGTGATATGCTCATGCGATTACCATATTGACCATGATGTATATAATGCTGCGTTGTCGAGATTTCAGTGCCAACTTAATGTTTTTAAAGTGGATTTCAAGTGTTTGGTATATGAGTGGAGCTGATAACTCTTTGTCATGGTTTTTGCCATTAGCGTAAATGAACTGTCCATTTTTATTGTGTTGCTGATTCGTTTACTTAATCTTATCACCATGTGTTTTTGTTTCATTGCATTTTAGTTCTTATTCAATTGACATGCTTTTTACTCAATCAAAAGTTGTCCTTTTTCCTCTTCGGTATTATGCATCCTTTAGAATTTACTACTATGGAGATTCCTGTTTATGTAAGTGCATACGAGATGAAGTTTCTGAAGCATTATCAAATGTCCCAAATTCTGTTTCCTTTCTTTTTTCTTTATTCTGTCCCTTTTCTGTTACCTTGAATATTCTGTATCAAGTTCTGTTTCCTTTCTTTTTTCTTTATTCTGTTCCTTTTCTGTTACCTTGAACATTCTGTATCTTTATGTGGTTTTAGATTATATGGAATGACTCATCTTTCACTGAGTATTTTCTCCTCTCATATGTCAAAATGTTAGAAACTTATTTTACGTTGTTGTTCTATATGATTTCAGGTCCCCATTGTTGGTGGCCTCTTGTTTCTGTAAAACAGATACAGAGGCCAGAACTAAAGTCATTCTTGAACTGACACGTCAAGGAGCTATTGCTTTATATGATGACCATAAAATGACTACATCCTATAAGAGAAGGGAAGATTAGTTTAAATATGGTTGTGGACTGGAATATCTTGTCCTTGGGTCCTGTTTCAAACTACTATGAGTCAGGTGTATTTGTTCTCGGATGGCTTATAACTGGTTCTTTTGGACTTTTAGCTCTTTTATATGCATTTCTACGATGGCAAAGAGAGTTATCACTCAAATGGATGAAAGCTGCTGCTAGAGCCAAGAAGAAGGTGAGGAGAAAATTGAAAGTCCCTTTGTCAAACCACAAATGGATTCAGGAGTTGGGTTATCGTGGACAAGCACCCACATGTTGTGTTTGTTTAAAGGAGGTCCCTCACATTTCCTTTCACCTTTGCTCTTCTTGTGGGGTAGCAGCCCATGTCTCTTGCTCCAAGGATGTGGCAAAAGATTGTAAGTGTGTTGCCCAAGCTGGGTCCTCTCAGTTGTTGCATCATTGGTCAGAGGGATGGATGGAATTCGAAGACAATTCAGAGCTATCTACAAGCTGTTGTTACTGTGATGAACCATGTGGTGTCCCATTCCTTGGTGCTTCTCCAACATGGCATTGCTTATGGTGCCACCGAGCCATACATATCCAATGTCATGCAAGCCTGTCGAAGGAATCAGGAAATATATGTGATTTGGGTCCACTTAGTAGACTCATTCTTTCTCCACTATGTGTTAAGACAGTGAATGAGGAAAGGATTGGTGGTTGCGGGATATTGAGCTCCATCACTCAAGAGATTGCATCATCGGTGCAGGGCCAGATTAGGAGGAGGCACAAGAGTAGAACCCACAACAAGTGTTCCTCTTTTTGTAGGGTTCGTGACAATGCTTTGTTGGCAACTTCAGATGCAAGTGCAGTCTTTGCGTATGCATTGAATGGTCTTACAGGTACTCAAAAGTTGTGTAATGGAAAAACCAATGGACAAAATGGGAAGATACTTGAGAGTGCCGTCACTGATTACAAGCAAAATGAATGTAACATGGCTCATGGTGGGGTTCAAAAGTACATGCTGGTAGATTTGCCGCAGGATGCCCGACCATTGTTGGTTTTTATTAATGTCAAGAGTGGGGCTCAGTACGGGCCTTTTCTTCGGAGGCAGTTGAACATGCTATTGAATCCAGTACAGGTGAGACTTTTACCTTTTTGGTGACAAACTTGAAATCAAACAGTATTTATAATCCTTTTATTACTTCATACAAATGAATAAAATGATATTTTTGTCACTACAGCTTACATTCATGCCATGTAGCACAATAAGAATGTTATTGGTGGCATTTGGTAACCTTATCCTTTCATAAGACTTAATAGTTTTCTTTGCTTGATGAAGTATTTTTAAGCATTCTTTCGATCTGGCATAAAAAGATAATGGAAGTGATACGAGTGATCAATTTTGAAGAATGCAAATTTCATGTGTATTTACCTTGTGCATTTATGGTCTTTGGCATTCTTACGCACCCTATTGAGTTGTTATATCTGATTTAAATGGTTTTTGTTCTTTGTTTTCTGGGGGAATGGAAGGAAGAAAAGTTGCCACCCCGGGGGGGGAGGGGGTGGGGGTCTGTCTGTAAATCTCAATATCAATTTAATAATGCCATCTCTGATCTGTTTATCGATAGCTTTGGAATAATGTCCTGCTTTATGTTTCTTTTTCCTTTCCCTTGGTCACTTAAGGCTATTTCTCTGCCTGTAGTTTCCTAAGTTGTCAACCACTTCACATCCTTAATCATCACTTCTATCAGGATCTTCTATTGTATAACATGAAGGCCTTACTCCTTTATTTCTTTCAATAGTTGGGTACATTTCTAGTAAAAGTGGCCTTAGCCAGGCACTTTTGGTCTTTCTCTTATAATTCTGTAAGAAAATATCAAGGTTCCAAAAGAGAGTCAAACTTATAGCCTAGTGTTATGGAGCTCTTCGCCTCAGCTACAATGTTTCGTGTTCAAAAGTTAAAATCCATACTTACCTGATGAATCCGAAGACAGCAGTTCTAGGCTTCATTGGCACCTTCTGCCTTTTTTATAATAAAGATGAAAGGCTTGAACGCTATTTAGAATCTAATAAGTGTAGATGATTCTCTTCCCTTATTCTTGCAAAAGTTATCCATTTCTAGTCGCTCTTCCCATAATTTCACTTGTTGCGTCTGAAAACCCTGGTCCTACTGGGTTTCCAGAGCACCTATCCCCACTATCTTCTTTATTGTGTTCGTTACTTTATTCCTTTTATCATCCATGATTTTGACTAATTTATTTCCTGCCAAACTGCACTGCTATAGCTGCCTAGGTGGCTAGGTTTATTTACCTTTGAAACATTGAAACCCGAAGTCTGGCTCCTCCCCCCTAATTCACGGCACTTATTAGTGGTAAACACTCCTGTGGATGCCTCTCTAACTCACTCTACTTCCATGACCATATTCCTCTTATTCAATCTGATAAATGAAAACTTCCTCCTTTTACTTTATTTTTCTCGGACTCCTCTCATAACCCAACCCTCATTTCTCTCCCTGTACTGAATGACTCACTCATACCAAGGTCCTCTTTGATCCCGTCTTTTCCCTGACTGGTTCCCACTTCACTCTTGCTTTTCAAGTTCAAAACACAGACAAAAATCCCCGACGTTTGTTGGCTTATTTTCAGACATCTTGCTGTCTCCCTTAAATTTTATCATCATTTCGTTGGAAAACTTTTGCACATCAATCGTTTAATTTTTCGTTGTGTCTTTAACCCTGGCCATGTTTGGCTGGGAGTTGTTTTATTTATTCTCTTTTCATGGCATCATTTTGACATGCATTTTTAATCTTATTGAATTTATCATTTTTCAGGTTTTTGAGATTAATTCATTACAGGGCCCTGAGGTTGGTTTGGAATTGTTTCGGGCTGTAAAGTATTTCAGGGTTCTTGTTTGTGGTGGAGATGGAACTGTAGCATGGGTTCTTGATGCCATTGAGAAGCAGAATTTTGAATCTCCCCCACCTGTGGCTATACTTCCACTAGGGACTGGGAATGACTTGTCCAGAGTTTTATCATGGGGTGGAGGTTTTTCTGCAGTAGGGGGACAAGGTGGCTTAGGTATGCTTCTGCATCACGTTGACAATGCAGCAGTAACTATGGTTGATCGCTGGAAAATTACTACTAAAGAGACATGTTCAAAGCTTAATGAAAACAAGCAACAAGTGAAGTTTATGACTAACTATTTGGGTATGTTCAACCCCTTCTCCATGATGTTTTGAATGACTTTTACAATGGTATGCTCTCTCTTATCATTCTATTAACCTTTTGCAGGGATTGGTTGTGATGCAAAGGTTGCACTTGACATTCACTTGATTCGAGAGGAAAAGCCTGAAAAGTTTTATAACCAGGTATTGGCTTCATATTTCTTTGACTATTTTTAGATTTCTTTATCCTTTTTTGCAATGTTTGAATCAGAAGATAAAGAGTCATTCCTCAGTATCTGATATGTTTCACTCGTGAATTGAATATGAGAAGTTCTGGTCAGAAAATTTACATACACATAAAATCCCTTAGTTCACATGCAATTTTCCTTGTTTATAATTCTTCTAAATTTTACCCTTGAGAAATTCCAAGATTATATTAGTTGCCCTTAGTTATAATATGTGTAAGCTACAGCTGTTGTTCACAGGAATTCATCAGTGGTGGGTCATAGTTGGCTATTGGCATGTGAACTTGTAGCTCTCCCAAGTAGAAACCACAGGTATCCAAGATTGTATAGAACACATGCGACTAACATGACTTGTCAGATTCTCTGTGTTTAGGGGGAGTTTGTTGTTTGCAGACGCGAGTGTATCCCGTGTATATGTAATCTTCTTTATCTTTATTTGCGAGAGTATATGGTAGTGCCTTTTCTGTTTGCTTTTATAATGATGTCTGGGAAATCCGTGAATGAGCAACATGCAGTGTCTATCGCGCATCTGTTCCTTTATTTCGGTTGGAAACTACCTTATAGAGTATCTCTACCAAGGTTTGAAGGCCTTGAAGGTTTTCCTTCCTGCCACAAGTATGATTGGAGCCTTGGACTATAATTCAGTTAAATTTTAAACCTTGAAAGCTCATTGATTTCACAAGGAGTTTGTGGCCCAAGTTCTAGGGCAGGTTTTGTTGGACCCCATGACATTTCTTGGGTCTTTTTCTTTCTCTGTAGGGCTTCAGAACTTCAGTGCTGGTTCTGTAGTACCCCATTATGTGTACTCTTGTTCGAATTTCTCTTGTCTAGACTCTCTCTCACTCTATTTTCTGCTTCTTTTTTTTGGATAGGAACCAGCATTTAGAAAATCCCAGGGTCGAATGGAATCACCAGAGTCAAGCCGGACCAGTGGCTCCCCAGTTCTGGATGATCTCGAACTGGGGATTCATCCTGGTTTGACCTGAACAGGGCAGTTCACAATAGCGAACCGTCCTGTCCCAGTACAGATCTTGGGTGATTCCCAAGTCTCGAGCGAATATTGGGAAATCACCTTCTGTGAAGGAAAAACCGCTTACTCAGGGTTTTGTCTGCCCTATATTCTTTTTTATAGCCGTGTCTTTGTTCTGGTTGATATTTTGGCCCCAAATTTGATCCCCAGAGCCCCAATTTGATAGTCCTTCTCTTTCTTCTTCCGATCTCTATTCTTTCCTTCTCATCCTGGTTTTCTAGGAATTCCACCTAGTTTTATGCCTTGGATCCATGTCCTGTCTCTTATTGAGAGTATGGACCAATCCTTTATGGCCTCAATGCTGATGGCTCTGAAATTCTGAATACATCAGTTGTTTATGGAGTCCCTTTTAGATATCTATTTAGGGCTTAAAAGCTGGTGATAGCTTTGTTTGTGGTTTATTAATGGAGTCAAAACAACCTTATTGTGGGGGAACAATGTCTATTTTCTGATGTCTACACCTCAATTCCATGGCTCTAATGGTATTTGACCTTTTTTCTTTCCCCGAGTTTAGGGCCTACTCGGGACTCTCTTGGGTGACTCATCTGGGGCCATACCTGAGTCAGTATCCTATTCCAGTTTTCAGACACTGTTATGAACCACTTCTTCTGATCTTTGTCTGAGAAGGAAGTCCAAGTAGGCCCCATTTCCAGCACTCTGCACATTTATGCCCCAAAACTCGAGTCTAAACAACTTCATTTAGTCTAAACCACTTCTCCCTCATTTTTTTTGGCATATTTATAGCTTTTAACTTTGCAAAGATAAAAAATTAACAAATATCAAACCCTGGTTCATCAGATTGAAAAGACTACTCTTTGGATTAAAAGTAAAAACTCTTGTGCAGCAGAGAAAACACCTAGCAGACAAGATTCCTTGCAGTTAAAGTAAATTCAAGGAAAGAGAGTGGGAGCCCCAGCAATGAAATCTAGATTTCATTCGGTCTTTCTTGAAGGAATCAATAGTGGTACCCAAGGCAACTCTTAGCAAGATTGAGGGAATGTATACGGGTCAGCAGCTTGATAGACTTTTACAAACTAACGAACATAAATTGCTTTTATTTTTGCTTTTTAGTTAGATATTGTGTGTGGATCCCAAATAATTGAGATAAGGCCTTAGATGGTGATGATGACAACGAGTTATATATTGTTTTTTATTATGCAAGTGTGGTCTACGTTTTTAACTATAGTTAGAATTGGAGGTAGAAGGTGGTACAAAAGTGTCCCAATAGCTTTTGCTGCGATGGTTCTGTTTTTCTTTTGACCCTGTCACTGTTTCCCCACGAAGATTCTGCATCATCTCTGTCACTTCTCTTATTTTTGTTCTTTCTTTTAAACTGCGTTTTGCAGTTTGTAAATAAACTTCGATATGCTAAAGAAGGTGCCAAAGATATTGTGGATAGAACTTGTGCATATTTACCCTGGCAAATTCAGCTTGAAGTCGATGGTGTTGGAATTGACATTCCAGAGGTGATTCCTTGTTTAAGCAAAATCTTATTCTTTATAACAATAATTATAATTACATACATATATTTATGATCTTTTAACTTTTTATTAGAATTTTTACAGTTTCTCAACTTCTAAAACGATAGAAATTACAAATTATTGAGATGAAACCGGTGAGAAACTATTACATGTCCAATTATGCAATTTCTTTTTCTGTTGTTATGAACTTGCAGGATGCAGAAGGTGTTCTTGTGCTTAATATTGGGAGCTACATGGGTGGAGTGGACCTTTGGCAAAATGATTATGAGCATGGCGATGACTTTGATATGCAATCCATGCATGATAAGATGCTCGAAGTTGTTTGTATTTCCGGCACATGGCATCTTGGAAAACTTCAGGTATTGCTTATATATATGTTAGGGTGCTCTCACTATAGAGTAATTTATCATTGTACTCAACAAATTTTGGACACTTCTATATATTTGTTTTGTACATGGAGCATTTTTTTAATAGGGGTATTTTTTGTCATTAGGAGGGGTATGATGTCAATGTACGCTCCATGTGGGTGATGTCACACGCTATGTAGATGACATTACACAATTCCTAATAACCAAAAATATCCTTACTAACATAACTATATATATATATATATATATATCATTAACTTCTTTGGTGTCTTTACTATACTAAGAAGTTGTATACAATGAGGCAGCTACCTTCACCATTAAAAAAGGCACAAACACCCATAGCCATTAGATATAAAATCAGAAAGCTAAGATGTGTCATTTCCTAGCACAAACTTTGAACAAAATTTCCAAGAACTTCCATCGTAATGTATGGTGCATCCCAGGCGCTGATTTTAAAACTGACAGTTGGAAGTGATCGCGACCTTTTTGTACCAAAGGAAAATGGTCTTATTGTGTACTTTCCTATTAATTTATAAGAGCTGATTCTGGAAAATTTTAAATTTCTAGATACTCATGTTTGGAAAAATATGGAGAAACCCATCTTTTCTTTTCCCTTTTCTCTTGTTCTTTCAATTATTGTTCCAAAATAGTGTTATTTCATATTCTTATTTGCCCTTGAAAAAACGCGAGTGTTGAAAATTACTGTACATAGTGTTTGAACTAATTCGCCTTTTATGCTGAATAATTGTGGTTTTAAGGAAACTGAGAATATGGTGCATTATGGCTTTGAGCTTTGGACAGGTAGGACTTTCCCAAGCTAGAAGGTTGGCGCAAGGGACAGTTATAAGAATACATACATCTGCCCCTTTCCCTGTTCAGATTGATGGGGAGCCATGGATCCAGCAACCTGGCTTTCTAGAGATATGTCATCATGGACAGGTTCACTTCTCTCTCTATCTATAGCATGCGAACAAGAGAGAGAGAGAGAGAGAGAGAGAGAGAGAGAGAGAGAGAG
>NW_006500355.1:1363306-1412842 GCF_000471905.2 Amborella trichopoda | reverse complement strand
AAATTTTCTCTCTCTAATATAAAAGTAACTCTGATGCCCTAGGTTTTGTCGTTTTCGTGTATTTGAATCGATAATATAAGTGTTCAACCTTTAGTATTCTACTTGTTTGTATCAGGAGGACAAATTTACATGGAGAACCTTTATAGACCTTGATTTTTACCATCATGGGGGAATGCATTCTTTTGAGAAAGCAACTATTTGCAAAATTGAGAATGGGTTGGATCTGAAAAATATACATGGGATCCAGACCCGATCGGATTCAAAATATTAGATATCTATAAAATAATATATAACAAAAAAATACTATATAACATATATGTATGTATATAAAATAATATATAATATTTTAATAAATGGGTCGGATTCGGATTGGATCCACAATTATCCGAATTCGAATCAAATTACTATTTGGATCCGCATCCGCCCGTTGGATCTTAATATTGGATCTATACCCGGATCCGGATAAGGTTTTAGATCCAAACTCGATAAATTCTTAGCCTTAACTATTTGTATCCAGAAATAGAAAATCTTGTGTCCACAATATGTTTTGACTAATTATTTGTTGCACCGAATCCCTTGTTTCACTTGTCAATTTCTAACACTTAATTTAATTAAATAATGCATTTTTGGGGGTTGAGAGAGAAATATTTGTTTGTGGAGAGAGAGAGAGTATTATTCGATGGGAGAATGATGTCATGGGCAATAAAAATATGTATCTATCTAGAAAAAGGGCGGTCTTCCCAAACCAACCAACCTCTCTAGTGCTCATTTCTTAAATATGAAACCATCTATGCCACTTCAAGAACTAGTCACAATTCATTTAATTAACCAGAAACATATTTTAAGCAAATAAAAAAGTTTATCTATTAAAAGAGTCTTGAGTTTAGGAGAAGAGAGGTAAAAATTATCAAACTATATTTGATTTGTCAACTAATTAATATTTGGGATTGTATACAATGAGATCATTTACCTTTGATACAAGGTAGTCACAATTACTTATAACCATCCAATATAAAATTTGATAACTTGGATGTCATAAAGTTTGAGAAAATTTCTTTTGAAGGTTGAGCCTGGTCAATAGAATAATTGCAGCCAACCAATTTCACATCTAATGATCAAGATTAACCTGACCACCTTGTACCAAAGGTAAATAATCTTATTGTATAATTGTCCTTAATATTTTACTTAGTTTTTTAAGGTTGATGCAATATATTACTATACAACGGTTGCATGAAATCATTGCCCTTTTCAACTAATTGTCAAATATGTATTTTGATGAGATTTTTTAAGTTTAATCAAAAGACATGGATTAAACTGCTCTCTTGTGAATATTTTCAAATATTATTGAGAAATTATAAGGGAATCACATGAGGAGCAAATAGAAGTTGCAAGTGGTCCTTGTATAATGGCCTTTGAATCTATTTCAACAAGAAATTAACACAAATATCTGGTATTTGAAGGGGAAAAAAAAAAAAGGGTCCTATCTAGGGGTAGCAACGGGTCCAGTCCCGAACCCAACCCAAAAATAAAAACATATTTACCTATTTTTCATAAATTAGGACCCGAAAATATATGTGGAACCCGGACCTGACCGTTGGGTCCAATTTTTGGACTCATATGAGTTTACCCTCCCGGTCCCAGGTTGGGTCCGGGTCCATTGCCACCCCTACTCCTACCCCCATGATTTACCCAAAGAGAAAATGATTTACGCCCCCTATTGAGAACCTTAAACATGAATGCCATAATTCACTGGAGCTCTTACCACTACTTCAAGTTGTTTTTTTGGCTGGGTCTCACAGACAATGGTAAGTCGTTGTCTTTTGATTATGTACTGTTTGTAGGATTTGAAATTTATTTTTTTCTCTATATCTACACATCTCGACAACAAGATAATCAATTAGATGTTTTTCCAACAACTACAATTCTACATTTTAAAGTGTCAACCTTATCTAAACTTCCAAAAGTAAATACCTCAATGCAGGACTAAATTGCCTAGAGATTTCTTGCTCTTGCATGAGCACCTCCATTTACTTCTTCATGTAAAACCCTCTTTCAGGAGTATTTTTAGGACCATGAAACAAAGGGATTGTCTATAAAAAGATTATCTATTTTTTTGTTCATGGAAGTTAAAAAAAAGGTATTTTCTTTTCTATATTGAAAAAATAAATAGTAAATTTGTTCCCTTAATAATAAAAGGGTGCAATTGGCAGACAGATGCATCCATGGCTATAGAGGTAAGATGCACCTTCAAATTTTATCATAGTATATAATTTGATGTAAAATGTTTTTAGGATTATTTCAAAATCTATTTTTATATCTAATTATAAAATTTTAAATTTAAAAAATGGTTAAAATCAAGTAGATCTATGAACATATCAAAATCTTGAAAATGGATGGTGTAGATAATATGTTGTAAAATGCACTATTTCTGAGACTTAAAATTTTTTCATTTTTCATGATCATACATCTCGATGTCGAGATGATAAACCAAAGGGTTTTTCAACATTAAAACTACGGATTTTTGAGGTGCATCCGTAGTTCTACATTATAAGGTTGCATCGTTATATAAACTTTTTCCATAATAAAAAAGGTAAAGATTAGCAAGTTCAAGTGTAAAATGCAAATAATGAACACATATTATTAGTGTTTTAAAAACTCGGATCGGCAGGGATGGTCATTCATAGAATGATCTGCGTTAGATCGCCAGATTGATGATTTGTATCGGGTTTGGATCGGCCCAAATTAAAAAATTGTTGAAAAAAGTAAATGAGATAAAACAAATGTAAAATATGGTCTATGGGGTCCGGGTATAAAGGGGACGTAATAAAATGCTAAATAAGCTTAAAAAATAGAAAAAATATATAAAGGGGTTATAAGGGGGGAATTAGGTCGGAACGTATACCATCCTGAACCAGTTTAGTCCGGGCTGATTCCCATCCAAATCAGCTATCTAGATCTAACATCACCTGATTTTAAAACACTCTGATTTTAGAAAGGCCATGCATTGACATCAAATAGGACACCAAGATGGTAGGGAGAGGGACCATCCATTTACATGAAACAAGACACCATGGTAGAGGGAGAGAGAGCATGAAATGGCAGTAGGCAATGGGGTCATGGGTGAGTGCATATAGGCTGAAGGTGCTTGTTGATGATCATCTAACCATCAAATCACTATTCAATTACAAGTAAATAGTTAGATGACCAGCAACAAGCATATTCAGGCCTTCTGCTTCTTTTATCATATAGAGAGAGAGAGAGAGATATTAGATCTTGTGCTCTTTTGCAAGAGAGAGAGAGAGATTAGATCTTGTTGTATATGATTTGTACTCGCAGGGCATTGGAATATTCAGCGTATATTCCTCATGGAAGTATATTCTTTGGGAATAAATTTCCTCTCATTCTCTTACTGGTTGGTTTGAAAGTAAGAAGTGAATCTCTCTCTGTGGTTTTACTAAATGAATCTCTCTCCTCATTCTCTTGCTGGTTGGTTTGAACGTAACAAGTTTGAATAAATGATTCTCTCTCTACTGAGACAATGAATATATCTCTCAAGAGATATTCATTCTCTAGATTATTTTAGATTGGGAAAAAGTTTGTATAGAACCGAGGCTCTAAACAATCAAATTAGAGCCCACCTAAAACATTTCACTGGAAAAGCATGTTTTGATGCTTAAATATCTTTAAATTGATCATCTCGACATCAAAATGTATGGACATGAGAAAAAATTGTGTTTCAAGTTTTAGAAATAGTATATCTTGTAACGAATTTTTTTATTGTCAATTTTCACGATTTTCAAGTTTTTTATAGATTTGCTCGATCTACACTATTTTTTAAGCTTTAAATTTTATAATTAAAGATGAAAATATATTTTAAGGATATCACAAAGATTTCCAGCATTGAAACAACATTTATCGGTACTATTTGAAGGTGTGCTTTATTTTGATTGTTTAGAGATAGTTTAGGTGTATCACATTAGATGATTGTCAGTAATTGTGACCTCTTTGTATCAAAGGTAAATGATATGCAATCCTATATCTTAATAGTCTTTCCTCTTAGGTGGTCAAATATATGCTTTAAGCCCAACTAAGGAAAAGAGAAACTTCTGTTTCTTAAGGTGAAATTTGAGAGGCTAGGTGAAATTTGTAACGCATGTTTGGACCGTCAATTTTCAAGATTTCATAGATTTGTCAATTTACACTAGTTTTGAAGCTTTAAACTTTATAAATAAAGATGAAAGTATATTAAAAATATTTTTAGTATTGCAATCACATTTCTCGATACTATTTGAAGGTAGGCTCTAATTTGATGGTTTAGAGCCTAGGCTCTATACAAACGGCACCCTTTAGATAATCACCATATCCAACATATGTGTGTGTGCATGTTGAGTTCGGAAGGTTGTACAATCAAAGCAAGGCGCACTCTTAAATAGTGTCGATATGTATTAGTTCAGTATCAAAAATAGTTTTGATGGCCTAAAAAATCAATCTCTAATGGTGAAATTTAAAAATATAGTACAGATTAAGGAATACCTATGACCACTTGAAAATATTGAAAATTAACAATCTAGATAATACATTATAAGATGCACTATTTCTAAGACATGAAATGTGGTGTTTTCCATTTCCATACATCTTGCGGTCGAGATGATTGAATTGAGGGTTGTTCAATATAAAAACATCCGCTTATAATGAGTTTTTGAGGTGCACCTTAATTAGATTGTTTAGGGCCTCACCCTTATATAAACTTTTTCTTTGTTATTTTTAGGGAGATCAATTTTCTACTCAAAAAATTCAGTTATTTTAAACCCAGAGAAACACGTATTGGACTCATAAACTCAAGTTTGATTGTTGTCCACTACAGATTGAGAGCGACTTGTCTCTGTTGGTTTTAATTATTCATGACCGATGCAAAACGATGTGGTTGCTTCACATTGTAGCTGCCAATTGTCATCATAAGCTCATTGACCTGCATGGTCATTTTCACACATCTTCCGAAAGGCCAACATGGTGGTCGATACTCTTGCCAAGAAAACCACAACTTTATCTAATGCCGCTATTTATTTGGCGCACAAGACCGCCTAATTGTATTATTCTTCCTCTACTTCTGAATGTTAGACAAATTCCCCACAATAAGGTCGTTAAACTATGAGTTGTATTTTACTTCTCTACATATTAATGAAAATCGGGTAGGGGCCTTCTCCCTTCCTTCCTTACGAAAAAGAAAATTTATTGCATAAATGTTGATTGAAAAGTCTATGTTGGCTTTTAGAGATTCCATTTATGCATAGTGAGGACAAATGAGCAATCTTCCCTAATTGCTTATTAGTGAACAATGAAATCTTGATTATTTGAGGATAAAACCCACACAAAATTGTTTTGAAAACTGGAAAAATAACATAAAACAATTCTCTAGTCTAGATGAGGAGATAGAAATTGTATATATAAAAAGTAATTATATAACCCTTCTCACTTCTATCTAAGGACTTCAATTGTGAATAGAAATGTATACAATAAAACCATTTATTTTTGTTTTCTCCAGCCAAAGGAGGGTGCATTTTACGTATGTTTGTTAGGTGTGAAAATATTTTTACATTCAAATTTTTTTTTTATGTAGTTAGATGTGATAATATTTTTACACCAATTTGTTTCAGTGCATCTTTTCACATTAATTGACAGCTAATTGGTATAAAAATTTCCCATACTTAATCATATGAGGAAATTTTTTAATGTGAAAATATTTTTCAAAAAATATTTTCACACGAGCCAAATGTCCAGATGCTGATATTCACATATTTACAAATCTTTGACCTCTAGTGGGTAATCCAAAGCATGGGCAAAATTGGAAACCAACAAATGGCTTGTTAAGTATTTACATTTTCCATCAAAACAAAAAAAATATTCTTTTATATTATATTTAACCAGCTTGGCCATTGCCACACCAAAAAAAAACACTTATTAAAACAAATACTTATTTTTTATAAAAACAAATCTTTAATAGAATTTAAAATAGCTCATAAAACAACACACGATGCAAACAAGGACAATCCCAACTAATGTGTGTGTGGTCATATGCTTCTTGTTTGTCACATGTGCATTAAACATATATATACACTAGTGCAATGCAGAATATTCATGCTCTAGAGAGAGAGAGAGAGTACATATTCTACGCACATAAATTAGAGTGTGCTCATGCTATAGAGAGAGAGATGGCTAGATTCATTAGCTCTCTCCTCCTTATCATCGTGTGTCGCCCGAGGTGATGACCGCCTCGAGAGCAAGCTCATGTGTAGCCGGTGCTCGGCTTGCGGTGTGTCTCGATGTCCTGTGAGCGAGTCTTTCCCTCACATGACTGCCTTCGACGACTCGCTTATCGCTGGACCGCTTCAATCTGATTTTGTGCCAAAAAATGATCGACGAGTCTACGCCGTGCCGGATTCTAAGGGCGGAGCCTCTAATCATAACTCTTACTTCGGATGGAAGTCCACCTCTGGCTCAGCCTCTGGCTTCCACAGGTAGAAAAACCAAATATTTTCTTTGTTAAAAAAAAAAAAGAATTGTATTTTTATTTTTATTTTCCTGGGTATGTTAGCTGGGTTTGAACCCGTAAACTCGAGTCCTCATGAAGTTATGATTATTTGAAGGTTCATAGTCATGAGGGTCATCATCCTCCAGTTGAATTAATGGACGGTGAAGGGGACCGAATTTGAGTGGAGGACCTTTTAGAAGATGATATGGCTTACATGGATCCCAAGGGCCAACTTATAATCCTCACCCTCCATTTTGGGGGCTTTAAAGGCATTGGTTTTAGCTCAAAGTTCTTATATAAAAAAAGTTTACAAAGTGACCATTTTGTTTTGGCAGGAGTTACATAATTACTTTTATGAAAGATTTCATGTTGGTTGTAAGGGTGTAATTGAATCTCAAAGTATATGTATATGTAAGGTTAGGTTAGGGTGTTCAAATTATATCATTCTACTCAATAATTTTAGACACTTTTATATCTTTGTTTTGTAGATTGAGTATTTTTTTAATAAAGGTATTTTTTATTATTAGAAAGGGTATGACATTTTCCATATTGGGTGTGACATCATCCACATAGAGTACACTAGTGACATTTAATGCTCTACGTGGGTGATGTCACACTCCATGTAAATGACGTCACACCCATCCTAATGACAAAAAATACCTTTATTAAAAAAAAAAACTCCATTTACATAAAAAAGGTATATAATTGTCCAAATTTTGTTGAGTACAATGATAAATAACTCTAAAGTATGAGCACCCTAGTATAACATATATATATATATATATATATATATATGAGGAATGATTTCATGCAACGATTGTATAGTAGTATAATGCAACCACATCTCTAGAAAACTATGTTTTTGGCATTTATATGAACTCAAATTTTGCACACACATTCTTTTCATCTTCATGATCAATCCTACAAAAACAAAAATTCAATTTGCACCCTAGATATGGTCAAAATTAGTACACTCCAACAATGAATCTCAATCGTTCATTTGGTGAATTTCAAGATCTAGGCCTTAACAAATTCAAATTACTTTTTTCTTTTTCAGCATTGTTAATCTAATGATGATAACACTACATAAAAATTTTGAGAATAAAAAAATCCTTTTGAGGCCTATATCTAACCATCTCACTAAAATGGATGGCTTATATTAATTGAGCTAGAAAAACAATTTCTAGGGTGTTTTTTCAAAATTTTCTTTTTTGTGATTGTTCTTTAGAATAAAAGGCGTGTACATTTTAAAATTTGTATCAAACAAATGTCTTTAAGATGGTTTTTGAAGATGGTTGCATTATACTACCATACAAACGTTGCATGAAATCATTGTTTTATATATATATATATATATATTAATATTAGTTATATTTATTCTATAATACACCATGCAAATGGTGAACCTAGAATTTGGTTCTCCAAAATATTTGACCATAAAATACCTTTATATGGTCAAAAATGACTTTTTACCATAAATATTTCTTATACTTTATAAAAAGTATTTTAATTTTTTTAAAATCCCTCTAAAATTCAATTTTAAATTCAAAAATATTCTTTTGACCTAAGAAAAACCATAAAAAATATAAATAATAACCCAAAAAGTGGTTTCCTTGAACTCGATGAGCACGTATTAAAAACTCAAATTTAATTTTTTGTTTTTGAATTTTCATCTGGTACAATGAGACACTCTATAATATTTGGGTCAAACAAATTCCCTCAATGCCTCAATCTTATATCATCTTTTCTTTTTCCAGCCTATATTCATTGTATTTTATTTCTCTTAAAATATTTATTTTCCAAACTTCTTTTTCATCTTTCTTTTTCCCAATCTTGTTCACTAGCAATAGCAATAAGAGAGGGCCAAATTTAGGTCCAAACAAATATCTCCTAAGGCTACCAATAATAAAGGAGGGTGGACACTTTTAAGTTTATTCTTTGTCAAAAAAAGAAAAAATAATTATTTTTTATCTAAAAATTTTCAAAAAAATGTACCGATTGAGCAAATACATTATTTTTAATATTCAAAATTCTCTTTTTCTTTATACACAGATCTCGAGGTTGAGATGATTAATTGCAAGATTTCTAACATTATAACATTCTCTTCTAGAGGATTTTTAATGTGCACCTTACTTCAACAACAACGTTATATAGATTTTTTCTATAAATAAAAAGATTGTGTGCTCTTGCTTGATCGTATTCAAGCTTCTCTTGTGAGTAAAACTCTACTTATGAGTTTAGTGATCCAAAAGAAGATTACATATTTCTCTTTCTAAGAAGGTCTTTTGCTCAAGGGAATAGATGTACAATGTGGTCACGTGGGAGCATTCTTATATGCGCTCAAGAAAAAGGGGCAAACATTTTGCAAAAATGTTAATGCGGCCTCGTAGCCCTAACAATCTCTCTCCCAACAACACACAACCATATTCGTATAAATAAATCTGCAATAATTTACACCGTTCATTTCAATTGGATAATGTAAACTTAACACATCTTTGTCAAAAACTCACAAGTATTTTACTACAGTAATACTTACTGGAACCTTAATTAAATGGGCAATGATCTTGGATAACCCTGTCTCTCTCTCATGTACACACATCTCTAGATACTGGACTTTTTATTTATAACCCTCTTCCTGCATCTCTCTTCCTCTCTTAAGCACCTGTGCACACATATACACATATGTAAATCTCTGTAATTTTTTTGGATAATTCAAGAGAAGGAATTCAACTTGAGATGTATCATTGCTTCTCTTTCTAATTAACTAACAATAACCTTATCTTTGTCTCTCTCTAGGTTTGAGAACTACATGGACAAGTACTCAGGTGGCCAAAGCTTCCTGACAGTGGACAGCAATGGCAACGTGGGTTTGAGAGGACTGAGTTCCCTCACCTCCATGGCCCAAGCAGACTGGAAATCCATTAACCCACCTCCCAAGCTCAACCACAGGGAATTTTGCTTTTGGTTCTCTAGAAGCACAGGCAAGTGCTTGACTGTGTTTCAAGAGGGCAACAAGCAAAAGAGGACAGTGGGTGTATCAGACTGCAAGTTTGATGGCTCCAACCCATTTCAGCTCTTTGCTTTTCGATTCCATTACCACAAGTCCTTTTGTTGCTGTGGTCTCTATAACAATTGAAAAGTTGCAGAGCCTTCTAAGATCATGTTTGTTGTTTGTGTGTTTTAGAGACAGCGAGAGTTTGTAATGTGAATTTTTGGGTGACTTCAAGTTGGGTCCTTGTCAGATCCTTCTATGAAGGTTGAGATCCTATTCAAAACTCAATTTTTTTTCTTGTGAAAATAATTTACTGTCTTTTAGGTGGTTATCAAAATTTCATATTAAAAAAATAAAATACTCCTATTTGGATCTTCTGACTGAGGGAGTACATGTACAGTATGCTCGTGCAGAAACATAGTCTACATGCTCACAAACAAAATTTTACACATGCCAGCCCCAATATATATCAATGATAATAATAATAAAGATTGTATAATGAGAGCATTTACCTTTAATACAAACCACCCGATGTAAAATGTGATAGCTTAGATATATCATAAAGTTTGAAAAAATTTCTTTTGAACTTTGAACTTGAGCAATGGAATAATTGCAACGCTCAATGTCACATCCAATGGTCAAGATTAATTGCGACTATAAGACATTAGAGAGAGATTTTTTATTAAGATTGAAATTAGCCGTCTAGTTACTATAGGGTTCTCTCAAAAACTTAAATAATATTACTCCTGGATTTTAGTTTAACATAAGACTACATGCCACAAAGTTTATCAACACTCAAGCTCCCACCTTACACTAAACAACGCAAGATCACTTCAAAAGTGGAGAGAAAAAAAGAAATGTAATGTCACTTCAAAAGAGGAGAGAGAAAAAGAAAAATAACATCACTTCAGAAGAGGAGAGAGAAGCCACACGTCTCTCACCATTAGCCAAGTCTAAGAGGACTTGGGAGGAGAGAGAAAAAGAAAAATAACATCACTTCAGAAGAGGAGAGAGAGGCCACACATCTCTCACCATTAGCCAAGTCTAAGAGGACTTGGGCTTCTCACTGTTGAGGAAATACCAAGCAGCAACGGCAACACCAAGAATAACAAGAGGAAGCAAAAACTGCATGAAGCTGGCCAGACCTGATGGCCCCTCTTCCTTTACCAGGCTTGTGCTTGCCTTCTGGCTATATGAAATCCCACTGTGATCACCGGAACTTTTCGCTTTTCCAGGGGGATTTTCCAGCTTAAATCCCTCTACAATGCCGATTTCGTAGCCGTCCATCATGGCCATGGCTGTTGAGCTGTGGCCGACCTCGTTGAATTCCTTAGTTGCATCTCGCCCTAATGTCCAAAAAATAAAAAGAAAATTATGATTTTTGTTCGGCTACAACATGTCAAATTCCCTATGCATCTTACCCAATTGCCCAAAAGGAGGGTAAAAGAATCATCAAAACTCATGAAATACATGTGGAAAAAGTTTTACGCTTGTTGCCAACCTCATACAACCCTCCACCTTTCTCCAAGCTTGGGACTGGCATATCACCAGCTTGGGACTAGCCAAGATCAGCAAGGGCATAAAAGAATAAATAAAAAAATGGTTGTTTTTATCTGGCTAGAACAAGCTAAATTCCTTATTTGTTGAAAAAGAGTTATAAAATGAACAACCATATGATTTCTTGTAATATAAAAAGTAGGTCATATCATCAAGCTCAGAAACATAATTTTATGTAATATATCAATGTTATCAGATTCGCTTCGTTTCTAGCATAGTTGGCCAAAGTCTTGAACTTTATCCTTGAACCAAAGAAAAGCGAATCACACCCTACGTATTTTGACAAAAAGGGTAGCTAGTTCAAATATACCCTAAAAATATCTAGGATTTGGAAAAGAAAAAATGCCTAAATTTATAGAAATATATCCATGGTGTTCCAAAGCTTTTAAAAACTTGGGGTTGTCCAAATTGTACAAAGTGCATTTCATGATATTTTTAGATTACAATCTAAAGATCAATTTTCGGTACATCCAAACTAACACTTATTTTTTTTAAATAGGATGTAGTTTGTATAAGGTTGCAACCTTAAACAATCAAATTAAGGCTCGCTTTCAAATTTTATCATAAATATAATTTTGGAGTAAAAAACTCTTAGGAATTTTTTTCTCTAATTATAAAATCTTAAATTTTAAAAATGGTTCAAATCAAGTAGATCTATAAACACTTGAAAATCTTGAAAATAGACAATCCAGATAACACTTGAAAATCTGTTATGATGGATTTTTAAGATGCACCTCAATTCTACAACCTTATATAATCTTTTTCCATAAAAATATATCAAAAAATCCATGTATACTTTTTCTAGTTCTTTTATTCTTAGAAATACAGCACTTCATTCTAAGGCTAAAACAAAGAACCCTACGAGGCAATCTAATATATATGTATAATGGATTTGAAAAACAAACAGGTACCCAAACTAAAAGATATATTTTAAATAAAAATTTATCAAAATACCCATAAGGTAATAACTAAAAATTTAATATTATAACCACGATCAGGTAAAGTATTTTGAAATTAAATCAAAAGATATAGGTAAGGTATTGAATTGTTCATCTCTCATGCGTAATTTGATAAATTTTCCTTTTTTAAAAGTTTTAAAACAAATTCTAGGGTTTGGGCATAATACTATTCTTAAACAGGAAAGGTTTTTATGCTTCCCCTATAGCATAAAAGATATATACTTCTCCCTTCATCCAGCCGTCCAATTTAGATCAAGTGACCCACTAACCATTTAATCTAGAACAAATGCCTCAGAGTATTTAATTTTTATTTTTTTGAATTTTTTATTCTTAGTTTTTTTTACTAAACTATCACCTCAATGGGGCACACCTAAATAAAATATCAAAAAAATATTTTTGATAAAATAAAATAACTAAAATACCCTTGAAATTTTTAGAGGCATTTTAGTCATTTTATTTTATTGGGAATATTGCTTTTATATTTTTTATAGGTGTGAGTTGAAGCAAGGATTGGATGTCAAAAAAAATTAAAAATAAAATGATATAGAGGGTGACATTCTGATTGGGGCCATCTAAACTGTCCATTTAGAATGGACGGTTGAATAAGGGGAAGTATAGAAGTTTTATGCTGCGGGAGAAGCATAGAAAGCTTGGTTCTTAAACATGAGCACTCCAAAATTACTTTACATTAGGGTAATTTAGCAAATAGGAATCGAGCTTGAAACTTAATATCAATAAGGTCAACACTTAACTATCAATAGCCCAAGCCCCAATTCTCTAGATCCAATTACCTTGACCTCAATCCCCTCTTACCCCTAGTCACCTAGACCTTGAACTCAATTAACTTAATTAAATGTGATTCAGGATCCAAAACCTGCGCTCAAGCTGACCTAGGTCGGGGCTTCGATCCAGCAGGTTTGGTCCAAGTCCAATTGACTTGACTAGCCTAGGTCTGAGTCTAAGTGAGACCTATTTAGATCGGGTTAAACCCGAACACCATACCAACTTGACCTGATAGCTTAGACACGTGTGTGCACTTGGGTTACCCGACGTGACCTGGTTACACCCTGATATGTAATATAATGTGAGCTATGGCTGTATTGAACATGGTTATTTGGATATTTCTTTAATATTCACAAAAAAAAATTAAATTTTCCTGAAATCAAAAAAAAAAATTGTTAAATTTCTCTATTGAAATAACATAAATCTAATCCCAAAAAGAAGACTAAATATATAATTGTTACCCCTGTTTTGCTATAAAATATCAAATTAGCCCCTATAAAGGGCCTCAGGTCATCTGAGATCTACTAAATTACACAAATAAATTACTTTTTAAGTTAAGCTAAAGTGATTATTTTATTTCCAAATAAATTTACTATTCAACTTATGTTAAAGGGACTATTTTTACTTCTTCTTATGTTAACATTCGGCAAAAAAAAAAAGAAAGAGAATATTTTATTCCAACAAAAATAATAGCTACATAAATTATTTGTTTTCTGAATATTTAGATAAATTAATTACTTTCATTTCCAAAATTAATACCAAATTCTCTCCATAATTGTTTTGCCAGAAAATCTGCATATTTTTCATTTTCCAAACTCAGGTCTATTTTGGTCCACCGAAAAATCCAATAAATCCCCATAATTGTTACGAGAAAATCGCCTAATTTAATACAAGGATCTTGGTCTGAAATTTTGAAAAATAAAATAGAAAATTAAGAAAAGTGGCAATAATCTAATTTTAGTTACACATAAAACCCATGGATTTAGTTATAAAAAAAAAAAAAACAATAAATGTTTTTTAAAATTTTTACCCAAACTCCAACAACAATTCAAACAAATCATATATTAATTTCGGTGTTAATAGAAATATCTATTGATATAATTTTCATTTAAAATGAGAAAATGAATGTTATTTCCAATATCCAATTATAAATATTAATAAAAACCGAGTTCTTTCCATTTTTCAGAATTAGGATAAATAAATTAATTTTCTCATATTCTAATTTTTTTCTTTTACCTGAAGCTTCTATCAAAACATCTTCTCCTCCTGGGTGCTCCTCCAAGAATCCAGTGACATCATAAACCTAAACACCCATAAGGAAAAAAAAACCATGAAAAAAAAAACCTGATTTTTAAAGCAAATAAAAATGAATAAAAGGGGGAAAAACAAATTTTATCAAATAGAAACTAGGTGAATAAAAGGAAGGGAGAGAAGTAAAATACAGGAAAAAAAAGGATTGAAAAGAAAAAATAATAAAAGGAAATGGGTATTAAGAAGAAAAATGGAAAAATGGGGAGAAATCATTTTAATGGTTTTTACCTTTCCTCTTACTATTATCCAGCAATCTTTCTTGGAGGAGTGAAGAGAAACCTCAGAGAGAGGGAAGACCTTCAGATCCGCCATGACCTTCTTCAGCAGCCCAAGAACAGGAAATTTCCTCTTTCAATCAACAATTTTCTCCCTCTAAATAGCACTCTTTCTCTCTCTATCTTATATTAACCAGAGATTCGCTTCCCTCCACTTCTCTGCTTCCTCTCTCGCTCTTTGGCACTTTGTCTCTCTCAAATATTTTAGTAATATTTTAGAGAGAAAATGAAGCAGTGGAATCTTCACCATTGACAAATCCTACTCTATTAAAGGCAAAAGTTTATATAGAGCCGAGGCTCTAACCACTCAAATAAGAGGTTATCTCAAAATTTTTACTAAAATAGGTTGTTGTGAGGCTTAAATATCTAAAATTGATCATCTCGATATCAAGATACATGAACATAAGAGAAAAATAGATTTCAAGTTTTGAAAATAGTGTATTTTGTAATGTATTTTTTGACCGTCAATTTTCAAGAATTTTAAGTTCTCATAGATCTGTCGATCTACACTATTTTTTAAATTTAAACTTTATAAATAAAGATGAAAATATATTTTAAGGCTATCGCAGAGATTTTCAGTATTGAAATCACATTTCTCGAAATTATTTGAAGGTAGGCTCTAATTTGATTGTTCAGAGCCTAGGCTCTACACAAACCGCACCCATTTGTAAATGACAATAATTGTAACATATTCAGCCTCCTAATTGCTATTTTTTATAGCACGGTAGTAGGTAGTTAGGACTAGCAATCGGGTCAGGCAAGCCCGCGGTCGGGGTAAGCCCAATTTCTCACACGGTTCAGACAGCTTGTTACGGCATGAGCCGGGCCTAGGCTGGATGGGAGGACCCAACTTTTTTTTGGATGAGGTTTCTATAAGGCCTAGGCTTTATGAAAACAAAATAAAGCCTCACCTCAAATCCTGGGCAGGAAAGTACACATAAATCCCTATAATGGCTCTAAAAGCACATAAATCCCTATAATGGCTCTAAAAGCAATTTCCAGTGACAATGAACGAAATTCGAAACTCAAAAAATGGTGTAGAGCTTGTGGATCTATACACACTTGTTTTACAGCAAAATGGATGGTCTAGATAATTTGTTACGATAATGATATTTTTAGAACTTGAAATCCTTTTTTTTTTTCACAACTATAATGTTCATGTCAAGATAATCAATGTAAAGGCCTTTTAATGCTTGAATTGCAATTTTCAAAAATTTATAGATTGAGGCTTCACTTATTTTAATAGGGTCGCCATTTTCCTTTTTTTTAAGCTTGTATCTTATGTATAATAAATAGATTTCTTCCATATTTATATGGGAAACCTTTTCTATACTTCCATGTATATAAATTATATGTTTAATGTTTTTTTTAATGTTTTTCATCATATGGTAAAAATTGAAAATTGTTTTGACCATTAATATTTATTTTTACATTTATTTTTTTAAATTTTTTTTTTCAAAAATACTTCTAAGAACAAATCGATCCTTTAAAATCCATTTCTTTCATTAACTTTTAACTTCAATTGGATGTACGTTATTTAATCATTCTTTAAATATATTTTTTATATTTTATTATTTCTTTTGTATTTTTTATTTTTTTTAACACATTTTTTACCACCTAGAACTTGTCTGGTTAGAATGATTGAACTAGCCGATTTACTAGTTAAGTTGGTTGAACTGCTTCCAGGTCTATATCTGGTAAACTATTCCGGTTCGATTTTTCCTACACGGGTCCGAGTCCGTATCCAGGTTTGGTTTAGGTTCAAAGTAGGCCCAAGAAAAACGAAAAACTACCATGGTTCACAACTCAATGAAATAAATTTTTTTAAAAAAGGGGAAGCGTATTGGTGTGCATGTATAAGGGGAAATTAATTTTCGAGGAATGTACATGTATGTTTGTGTAAAAGAGGAAATTAATTAATCACATTAACTTTCAAGAAAAATAAGAAATTTCCCAATGAGCCAATATTAATGCCCCCTTGCCTAGGCTGGAGAACTCTGACAAATTTAAGAGCTAAAAGTCTTTTATAGCATGATGACATTTTTACAGATTGAAGAGTTGAAAGTCTTTTACAGCATGGTGACATTTTTTTTTTATCTTTTTTATTTTAGTCCTTCTATGATGGGCACGGTGTGGATGGGCACTCTTTCCCACGTAGCATTAAAACCATCTTCCAATTAAATTGATGTTTTAATGGTCTTGTTCAAAATAAAAGCTAGTTTTAAACAATAACTAATCAAATGAAATGTAAAAGCAGGCTTTAGACAATAACTAGTCAAATAATGTGTTTGACTAGTTATAACCGATCTGATCGACTGAGTTAAATTGAGTCGAGTAGCGAAACAAAATTAGAAAATACATTTTTTAACATATTATATAATTAATTATTATTTATATTATTTTTATTTATTTTAAAATCTGATCAAACTGGTCCATCCATAAATTTTGAATTTTGATTACACCAATCTTTTCGCCGACTCAATGATAATCCAATCATAATAATATTGATTAAAATTGCCTTAGAGTCAAAACATAATGCACGCTTGGTGCACCGCTATTAACAAATGTAGCTCCAAAAATAGAACCCTGCATATCAACAAAAGATAGCGAGGTTCTAACATCAATTATGAAAGAAATAAATTATTATTGCTACAACATTTGTGCTCCAATGTATCCCACAAAATACTATAAATGATCTTCAATCATAACCGTCAACTATTGCGACAAGTTGAGTTCTTAGCCGTCGATGATAGGGAACACTTTTTTTTGGGATAAATATGAAACCTCTTTTATCGGTCAATTTCATTAAATACCTAGGTGTTTTGGTTATTTCATCCTTCATCATGATTAATAGATTTTAATAGACTGAAGTGACACAAATGTGCAGGAGTATGGTGAATGTGTGATATCAGAGAAGGCAAAGATAAGGACCCTTAAGATTCAAAATGGAGGAGCCCAATTCAAGCGACTTGGGAATTGAGAAAGAATGTCAAGAGTTGAAAGTGAAGTTTTAACAAAGAGAAAGTCATGGATTTTATGAGCATTGTTTCAAAATCCTTGCCCGGGTTCTGACTCACCCACCTTGCGTCCGAGTCCAACTAGGCCGAGTCTTATTGCCCTATTTCGCTCAATTAAAGAGGCATAATTTTTAAAACTCAATCAGACTCTCTTAGAATTTAGGGTTAGTCATGCCACCCTAATGGGTCTGACCTCTGGGTGACTCAAGCAAGTTCAAGCATAAATCAACAATCTTTTACAAATATTCAGGGAGTGATGATCTTATGAGACCCTCTCACACTCATGTGTGTAGGACTCTAAAAGATTACCATTAAATTTGGCACATATCTCTAAAAAAGTTATCACATAGATGTAGGACTCTACTTTTCTAGATATTTGTGTCAAATTTAATGGTAATCCTTTGAGGTTCTACACGTGTAAGTGTGGGAGGGTCTCATAGGATCATTACTCATATTTAGGAATTGTGTATTATGAGACCATTTATTTTTGATACAAAGAGGTCAATTCTAGTCATTAGATATCAAATTGAATGTCTTGGGGTGTGCCACAATGTTTGAGATTATTTTTTTGAACTATGAGTTTAATTAATTACACTCTTACAAGTACTTGATTTGAAATCTGACGGACAAGAATGTTTGTGACCTCATTGTACCAAAAGTAAATGGTCTCTTTATATATTTTTCCAAATATTCATATGAACAATGAATGTTAAGTTTTAGCCCTGCTAGGAAAACATCATTTTTATCATTGTCAAATCTTTTTTTCAATTAATTAGAGTCGGATACAGGAATCTTGATCCGTTGTTTTATTATATTAAAAGTCATACCCTCAATAAGGCCTCATATATTTTGTCACTACTTTCAACCATGTACTTTTAGATTTACTATTTGTCATTTTTTAGCCTTCCACTTAAACTAACTCGCACCTCCCAATATGTATTATATTAAGTCTGCGCCACGCATGACTAGCTAACTTAAGTCAACTATCTCATATCTTATCGCGTGTCGCACCTAAAATCCTTACGAGGAAAACATGAGAGCTAAAAAGAAACAAGAGCAAGTTGAACTTTGATTGAAGTAAAATTTGCGAGAGACGCAAACATCAAGAACAAGTTGAACTTTGATTGCTAGGAGTGAAATTAGTGTTGAAGTTTGCTAAATAAAATGAAATTAAAAGGTGGGGTTGGCAGGTGGGTTGTGAATTCAAATGATGCCATAGTTGCATAGATGTATGAGATTTGGTTGGCATGTCCCATTTGATATGTTACCTAAAAACTCATTGGGACACCCACGAATTGTTAAGCTACAATGATTAATATCGCATTATGCTCAACAAGTGTCTAAACTCTATAGAGAGAGAAAGAAACTAGGCAACACATTGCACATGAATGAGAGAGAGAGAGATCCTAAGAAATACATATTACATGCTCACAAAAATAAGAGCATGAGCCATTATTGTTTATATTGTTTGAGCTCGGGTTCTTTAGGATAATAAAGGCAACGTATACAATAAGACCATTTACATTTGTAATCCGATCAATAATGGTTAGGGGCGAAAGGGGGAACTATTTAACATTTGTTTACAGTGCAAATTTGAGATATTTTTAAGTGAAAATCCCCCCAACTTGACATTACAATCGTTTTAATTAAAATAAGTAGAGGAGTTGTGGAGGCCAATCAAATTATGATCTAGGGGCTGACCCACCTAGTTGGGCAGATCTTCCCTTATATCATTGACAGAGCCGGCATAGTCGATGTGCCAAAACAACAACAAATGCAAATAAACATATGCTTAACTAAATATTCCAAAATAGATAAAATGATGGAGAGTTACCTGCCTAGGCCGATTGGCCTAGAACATGTAAATCCCAAAGCTTGGCATGTATCAAGATCGCAGTTGTGTTTACACCGTTGTCCCCTTTCCTTCTCTTCAAGATGACCAAACCTTAGCATTTGTTAAAATGATTTTCCTAGATTTCTAATTTAAGGTTTAAGCATTTCCTAATTCTATGTGACTTAAGTGACCAACCCTCAAGAAGTTGACCTTAGATCCTTTTATAGACCTCTGAATGGTTGGAAAGATGTTAGGAATGCGTATCTTGTTGGTTGGACTCAAAATTTGAAATTATGGTGTTCAACGTAATAGACGACGGGAGACATGCCGTCTGGGTCATCGAAGTCCAGATAGCATGTAATGTGTCGTCCAAGCTCAATGTCGACCAAACACAATAGACTGGCGCCAAATGGCCCAGACGATACAATACTGTTGTTTGGGTCATCAGGTCCAGATGACACGAATTGTGTCGTCCATGCTTACTGTCAACCAGACACAAAAGATTGGCACTAAATATGTGTCGTTTGGGTCATCAGAATCCAAACGACACGTACTGCGTCGTCCAACCTCAAGTCTACTAGACACAAAAAACTGACACCAAATGGCCTAGAAGTCAATATATGTGTTGTATGGATCATCAAGGTCCAAACGACAAGTATTGTGTTGTCCAGGCTCAGTCTGGATAAGACACAAAAGACTAGCACCAAATAGTCCAGATGACACCAAATTCATCAGGGTCCAGACAACGAACACTGTCTCGACCAGACACAAAAGATTGGCATCAAAGTTGTCGAGATGACACAATATGTGTCGTTTGGTCATGTTTGCTCAGACGACATGAATCATATGGTTTTGTCAAGTTTACTCGGGCTAAATAAAGGGAAGTATATAACATATACAATTTGGGGGGGGGGGGAAACTTTACCTAAAAATATTTAGGGAGGGTATGACTAAAATGTACGGTCCAAGGTTATACGAAATTTTCATTATAAACTTCCTCGCAAAAATCTTCTGAAGCGCGGGACAAGAAGCACTGAAAGGAGTGAAGCTTTCTGTGTTTTAGGTCTTTGCCACTTAACTATATGTGTGATAATTTATCTCTCTTGTAGATAGAGAGATGGCCATGGAACTCATGAAATTCCCGCTCTCTATAACATTTAGGGGCCTTTCCCGCCTCCCCAAATCCACTCGGGGTTGGTCCAGAGTCTTCATTTCTGGTACGACTTATCCTCCAAAACACATGAAATCCACTTTCAATTCCTTCTAAAATGAGAACATTACATAATTTATTATTTTTCAATGGCTAATCACCTGAGAATTTTTATTATATTAACTCTAATGGATGATTCTATTATGAATCTGTAATGCAGGCCACACACCGAAATTGGGTTTTATGAGAGCAGCTTCTCTCTCTAAAACCGATAAGATTCATATAAAGAACAAGTGAGTTTCCCCCACTTACTATTTTTAAATCATTGAATTTTCCCTCTTTCCTTTATTGATTATTTATGTGAATATTTGATTTAATTCCACCTGCGAATTGATATATTCTTGCTTCTCTCTAGTCGCAGATGAAAAATGTTTTGTGAAATATCTGAGGAAATATTATTTTGTTATTGTTATTATGTGATGAATATCTTGGATGAGTGTTGAGGGGATTATATATTTGCCATTAAAATTTATGGTCATAACTTGTTTTACTTTTGTTGAAGAGGATTCCTAATTGGAAATTTGCAAAACAATGTGTTAAAAATTGTGTAAGAAACCCGAAGACCCATCTGGGTATTTATATGATAACTAAGTGGGACATAAAATGCAAAACTAAGGGAAGAATGGATTGTGATATTTGCAAACTTGGAACATAAAAATTCGAGATTGAAGAATGTATAGAAGGCATATGCATACATATGTTGGTTAGAGCACAAAAATTACATTTGAGCACCGTTTCTAAATTTTTAGTGTTTAGATATGTTTATGGGAATCTATGATTATGTGGATCTATCAATATAAATGTCCAATATTCCTGGTGTCTTGCAATAATCTGTTGATGTCTTGTCTATAAATCGTGACTGCTCCTGCTGGTGTGAATGCATTTTCATAGAAAAGCGAAGTGCATTTGTGAATTTTAGACCCAAAAAAAAAGAAAAAAAAGAGAAGTGCATTGCTTGTACTTATACAAAGTATCCATTGTGATTATTCTCGCCCCTTGGTTTGCTCTGCTCTCATAGGGTGGCTATGCTTGAATAATATTTCATGGCTCACCTTCATTGATATTGTGGCCATGTCTTTTTTAATATTAAGAAGGGAAGACTTTTGTAATATAATCAAGATGTTTTTACATTTATTAGGAAGAAAAGGCTGGATGAACTTTGTCTCGAAAGGTTTCAGCAATATAGTCGGACATTAATACAGTCTTGGATCCTACAAGGTTGGTTAGTTCTTTCTTCCCCTTATTTTTCTGTGCTTTATAAATGGTTGGTTATATTCTTAAGTTGGAACAAGTCTGATCCCTTTAACTGGATATGTTGGTTATCAGAGAAGTTGCTCTATTCGGGGCGGGAACATTGTCGAGTTAAAATAAATATGTTTTTCACCTATTCATGCCTCATCTCTTTTGTATTCGATTTACTCCTTGCATTTGATTTAGTCCTCCATGTCATTCATATAATCCCTCAGGTTTAGAATTTTGACCAAAATCACTGTCAAGGTCTTTCTTAAAGGGTTTCATAGCTGAATGAGGTTATGAAAATTTTAAGTAGGACTATATGCTTTCCCCCTCAGTCATGTTCACTGGTCCAGGACAAAAGGTCCACAATTATGGTCTATTTCCCTTCCCTCCATGTCTTTTGCTCTTTGATAGAATCAGCCACTTTCATTGCCTCTGATTTTACTCTCTTATTCTGAATGAAAACTTATCTTGCAGGTAAGGTTTATGTAGATGGTAGAGTGGTATCTAAGGCTGGGGCACCCACTCTTGACAAAGCTGTTGTAGAAATAATAGCTGAAATTCCAAAATATGTATGTAGGTGATGATCTTTGGCTATGACTTAGCAACCGTTTTTCAAAGTACTTGTTATACCCAAGCCTATCTTTTAATGGAAGCATTCTTGATAGTCTACATCATTTTTTGATTTGTTTCAGAGCAGGATACAAGCTAGAAGCAGCCATTGAACAATTAAATATTGATGTTGCTGGGAAAGTTGCCCTTGATTCGGGACTATCCACTGGTGGATTCACTGACTGTTTGCTCCAATATGGGGCAACTTTTGTTTATGGAGTTGATGTAGGCTATGGACAAGTATGGATACCGTATTTGTTAGTCTTCTTTTTAGGTGTTTGTTAGTCTTCTTTTAGGCTTATTGTATGACTACCAGTTTTGAGAAATTTAATTTGCAATTGTAGGTGGCCGAGAAAATTCGCCGAGATGAAAGGGTTTGTGTGATAGAACGGACCAACTTAAGATATCTCTCAGAGCTTCCTCAGAAAGTGGATCTGGTCACTCTTGACCTTTCTTTCATTTCCATACTTCTTGTAAGTTTGTTCTAAGAAATATGCCATTTATGTGTGGTACGTCACTCCTTAAGTATCAAAAGAATATGCAAACCATGCCTGAGATTTGTTTTTAGGGATTTTCTTTTTACTTCTTATGTTTGGTGTGGAGGAGTATGAAATTTAGCCATATTTTGATTTCTCAACGAATTAGCGTTAAGGCTCAAGGATAGGTTGTCAAGGTGGTGGGTCACCACAACATGACGTTTTGAGTTCTATTCATATCATGGGTAGATGACCTCAACCCCACTAAATTACCAAAAAAAAAAAAAATCTAATTTCCTTTTTGTAAATTTTAACATTCAATTGCTATTAAGCATCTTTATAAAGTTGTGTTTACCAAATTTGAGATGTTTATTTTATGCTATGAAATTATTAACATAAATTATTATGAATATCCCCTAGAATTACATGCTCTCAAACATAGACGCCCCCCCTCCGAATTTAACTTTATTTATGAATTCTAAAACCCTGGAGCACACTATCCTAATACAACATAGGACATATTTAACCGTGGTGATGCCCAAACCATAGTCCAGCCCTAGAATATTCCCTAAATAATCTCAAAGTCCTTAGATATCCTGAAAATCCCATTTTAGAGGCCAAATATTCCCAAACTCCCAAGATAGGTAGGTCAATACTTCAAAATCTCCTAATAAAGAAGCCAGATTTCCAGATTAGGCAGTTTCTATGACTTGAAAAGGAGCAATCGCGATGCGTGACCTTCTAGAAGCGTCCAAATTCGATCAGACCACCGTCATTAGACTCAGCACGGCGTTCTGATCAAAACTGTAAAGAAAGATCAACGCCGCAATAAGTGGTGCGAAGGAGAGAGAATCTGCACTGCAAATTGCAGTGAGGTCCATGTGTCACCTTCATACCACCGCCTTCTTGTTTTGGTGTGTAGTTTGCCTATAAAATTCATTTTTCCAACCATTTTAGAGAACAAAGACCCTAACAAAAACCTCAACCCAAATCCCAAGTCATAGAAATCCTGCAAACCTCAAACCCTAGCTTTGGGTCATTTAAACCCTAGATCTACGAACCTTGCTACAACTTTAAAGATCAAAATAAGTCATTTTCTATCAACAAAAGCCCCAGATGTAAGAGTTCCTAGCCATATTTGTCTTTCCTCGGGTTACTTTCATTCAATCGGGATCATCAACTTGAAGATCGAGGAGTAGGGACTCATCTTCGCCGTTTGATCCAGGCACAACTCCGGGTGCCGAGCCTAAGGGGACCCTGCTTCTAGATTCTTTCTTTCTTTTCCGTATAGTTTCCTTTGTTTTTGCTTTGGTTTATTATTTTATTTTGTTCATTTGTTTTCTTTTCTTAATAGATTTGTTATTCCTAATTTTCTTTTGTTTTTTTCATCCTTTTATTACCTTATTTAGTTTATTTCGAACTTTGTCTTTATTTTCATTATTATCTCATCTGTATCTCATTAGTACTTTGCTTTAGTTTAGTTTTGTTATGTCTGTTTTCTTTTGTTTTGTGTTTATTTCGGATTTCAGACTATCTAAGCCAGATCGGTCGCAGATCTGCAAAGAATAGGCCTTTTAAGGTTGGTTCCTCTATAGATCTGAATTTGATAGGACCCACCTCTCTTGACTCTTTTAAATAACTAAGTTTGCGCACAATCTCAGACAGATCGGACTTCTCTTGGTCTAGTCGGTCTCGGATTCGCGTGTATACAATAACACATTGAGAATTCTAATAGCATGAAATCTCACTTAAAAAAAAAAAAACTTTTTAAAACAATAACTATTTTCTGATATCAAAATATAAGATACTTCTAGAGTTCTAGGATGGCGTTTCTCTTATACCATAGTTGTTGAATACTCATTTGGATGCCTTTATGCTTGTTAGGTGGCACTGCCTTTTTTTTTAGAAGTAGTGTATTTTAATCCATACAGCTTTATAGGCAGTGATGAACCTTTTTTTTTTTTTGAATATGTAGGCAGTGATGAACCTTGAATATGAGTCTTAACTGTGGCAAAAATTTAACAGAGTTGTCATGTGTTAATGTTCAAAAAAATAGTTTAGACGAGTTGTCCCAGCTAGCAATTGATGTGTTCCAAAATCAAATTGAATTTTTTTTTCGCTTTTGAGAATCTTAGTCTCACCAGCTGTGGACAATCAACCACACTGCTGTTTTCAATCCTAAAAGACCAAAAAGGAACAATGTTTTTCTAAATATCATCTTCTGAAGGCTTCTGTGCGAATTTCAGAGTATTTATCCACTGTATCCTAGAGGATTGATTGTACTGCATGCACGAAACTTGCCCTATGCAGTAAGTATAGGAAGACATATGTAATTTCTGAAGGCCTATTCTAAAAACTTTTACTTAACATTTACGAATCAAAGCATGTTTTTCAAATAATTTCTTTAGTGGGTTAATTTCTCAGATATTGTCGATCAACAATAGTTATTCTCTATAATTTGAGCTTGCCATGAGGCTGACAACTGCTTTATGTACTGTGGTTGAGATTGTTAATTTTTTAGGGGAAATATTACTTAAAGGGGATGAAACCCCTTCTCAAATACTTAAAGGGTCAAATGATTCCAATTAAGTTGCATTTTTGTTTTCATTTCACTTAAGCACCTCCTCAAAAAGAATTTTAATTTTTTTTCAAAGTGCCTCTGTTTAGGATCGGAAAGGTTGAATATTTAGGGGCATTTTCGTATATTGACCCTTAAGAGGCCCCCAACAAAATAGCAAAAATACCCATGTTTGTTAATGATTAAAAATAAGGAAACACTTGTTTAGGGTTCCTAATGAGGAACAATTCGGGGTATATTTTTTTCATTTGGCACCCAAATAACTTGCATGTGGCTAATGACATAAATACCCTAATTGTTCCTCAATAGGAACCCTGGATAACGTGTTCCTTATTTATATTCGAAAACAAATAGGGGTATTTTTTTCAGTGGTTTAGGGCCTTGGGGGGTCAAATTACTAAAATGCCCCTGCTTGTTCAGTCTTTCCAATCCTGAACAAAGGCAATTTAGGAATTTTTTAAATTATTTTTGGAGAAATACCTAACTGAAATAGCGAAAAGAAAAAAAAACCTCAATGTTAATTGGAATCATTTGACCCCTTTAATGATTTTGGAAGGGGTTTCAATCCCGTAGATGATATTTTTCCTTTCTTTTATTAGGGGTTAATTGTTCTTTCATTTCACTATATGCACAATATTCTAGTGTATCTACGATCTTATTTTATCCAGTTGCAGGTTATGCCGGCAGTAGTTAATGTCATGAAGCCTGTATCTACTTTGGTTACATTGGTCAAACCCCAGTTTGAAGCCCGGAGGTCCCAAGTAAGTAAATTCTTTTTTGAAGTTTGATTGTTTAAGTTATCTTGTCCAATACTTTTTTGTATTGATGATGTGTTTTTTGAACTATACTGGTTTAAATTTTTGTCGTTTGATGATGTTGTCTAAAATTCCCTAGCTTGAGCTTCATTAAATTTGTATTAGAGTGGAAGGAGCGGAAAAAAAAGAAGCACATGTTGTAAATTATGATAACGTTCGAGGCATTTACATGTATCATTATTCCATTGTCTCTATTATTTATAAAGAAGTAAAGAATTGCCCTTCTTTCATGTGATTCAATCAATATGAAAATTGAAACCAAGCAAGAAAAAGAAAACAACCTTCATTATGTGACTTGACCCCAGTTTTCTGGGTTACAAGGTGTCCTTAGCGATATGATTAATCAATGCTATTTCTTATCACAGAATGAAGTATCTGTGATTTCATGACCTAAATAATAATTGGCAACATGGGAGATATGTTTCTCATACTGTAGTTTTGGCCTCTCTCTCTGTCACACACACACACACACTCACACATGCATGCAGATGCAACCAGTGTTACATGGACATCGACATGAGTGTCGCTGTCTACAAGTGTTCTGCCTAAAAATTTGACATGGTTAGACACATCTCTATGATTTTATGAGAAGTGGATGGGGAAGTGGTACGAGGACTCTAAGCTTCAATAACTAGGGTTCAGATCCCACTATAAGCCCCTGATAATATTTATTAATTTTAATACACTAAATATGTTCTCAAGTGTAAAGGTGTCCTCTAGTGTCGACGTGCGACACCAGCCCAGGGCAGAAGTATTGCGATAACACTGGATACATCACACACATGCAAACACATCAATGTTCCAAAAGGCGGACCGCCCAGTGCCTGGGCGGCCGCCTAGGCGGATCTGGTGGCTTGGGCGCATCGCCCAGGCCTAGGCACCCTAAAAAAATGGTAATCCTTGGGCGCCCTCCTAGGAGCCCAGGAAACCACCTAGGCGGCCGCCCAGGGACTGTGCCCCGCCCAGAGGCGGAAAACAGTTTGGTGAAGGGCATTTTTTTTTTTTTTATACTAAAGGGCCAAAAATGGGGGTTTTAGGTCCATTTGAAACCTAAAACTTATTGGAGCCAATTTTAGAGAGAGAAAGCCCCCAAAAAATTAGTTTTTTGGTGATTTCTTTAGGATCGAAGGGCTTCTCAAAGTTATTAGATATTGATCAAAACATCACCCATTGATATTAGATTTAATTTTTGATGTTTTATAAATCTATTAGGGGAGTTTTTAGAAGATTGTGAATCCTTAGAAGCATATTTGAGGTGGAAGTTTGGAGATTGAGCAATCAAACTCAAAGTAAGTGATTTTTTTTATTGCTTGTATAAATTACATTATTTTGATATGTTTTCTTCGGGATCTAATAAGAGTTGTGATCCCAGTTGAAAATATGGTTACAACCCAGATCCTAATGATAAATATTGCATAAAATGCAATTTTTGTGAGAAGGATACAAAAGGGGGCATAAACCCGTTCAAGAAACTATCTTGTCGGTATCAGGGGGGATGCTGCCCCATGTAAAAAGACTCCTGATGCTGTTAAAGAGGAAATAACAATTTTTTTTAATATGGTAAAAATAAAAAAAGATGGGAGATTTACCTCCATAGCAGAGATTAGGTATGGGGTTCGGGTCAATTATGATGATGATGATGATAGTGATGAGGATGGGCTTGGGGAGGGATGTCAAGAGGTAGAAGTAGAACAATCCATTATTAGGGAAAAGGGAAAAAGAGTTGTAATTGCTTCTGGTTTTGGGAGTAAGAAGCCTCGGGTTAGAGGCCCTATGGATAGTTTTTTGCCTCGGCTTGACCTTGAGGTTGCAAGAGAGAAAATAAAGAAGCAAACCACCATTGAAAATAAAATGGAGAAGGAAGAGAGCGATAGAGCTGCTTGTTATCTTGCTACATGATTTTATAAGATGGGCATTCCTTTCAATATCGTTCGCTTAGCAGCTTCTATGCCACGGTAGAGGTAATTGGCCACTTTGGGCCTAGGATGAAACCCTCAACCCCATATGAGCTTTCAGAGCCTCTTTTGAAAAAGGCGGTGAGTGTCACGAAGAAAGCTGTAGAAGTTAAGAAGGATGCATGGGCTTAGTGTGGGGTTTCTATTATGACTGATGCTTGGAGTGATAGGAAGAGAAGAAGTCAGATGAATTTGCTTGTAAATTGTCCTTTAGGGACTATTTTTTTGAGGTCTATTGATGCCTCTGATCATATCCATGATGCCCATTACATATTCGAAGTTTTAGAGAAAGGAATTGAGGAGGTTGGGGAGCATCATGTTGTACAAGTTGTCAGAGACAATACTGCTCCTAATGTTGCTGCAGCTAATTTGTTGCTCATAGCTTATCCTAGAATCTTTTGGACACCATGTGCGCACATTGTATAGACCTCATGCTTGAGGCTCTTGGCGGTTTAACCAAGATATCAGGTGCAGTGAAGAAGGCAAAGTCAATTACAAATTTCATTTATGGCCGCCATCTCACCCTCATAATGATGTGTAGATTTACAAAGAAGAAAGAGATTGTGAGGCCTAGGGTTACGAGATTTGTGACCTGGTACTTATGCCTAGATAGCATACATTCAAGGAGAGTGCAGTTGAGGCAGATGTTTACCTCGGCTGACTCGAGAGCATGTAAGTGGTCAAAGGATCAAGTTGGGAAGAAAGTGAGAGATATTATCCTATCTAAGGCTTTTTGCGAAGGGGTGAAGGACGCTCTTAAGGTATTTTTTCCTCGTCAGAGTCCTTCGCATGATTGATAGTGACAAGCCTTCTATGGGCTATATATATGAGGCTATAGACAAATGCAAAAGAGAGATAGCCTAAAATTTAGATAATGATGAGAACTGCTACAAGCCTGTTTGGGAGATTATTGATGAGAAGTGGGATAGGCAGCTACATCGGCCATTGCATGCAGCTGGTTATTATTTGAACCCTAGCTTTTTTTTTTATGTTAACAAGAATATACACACAAATGACACAATTATAATTGGATTTAATAAGTGTGTAGATGTGCTAGTCCCTGATCCTGATGTTCAGGATATTATATGCGCTGATGATCATTAAAGTCTTTTGGGAGTCTAATGGCGATGAGGCAAAGGACCAAAATTGATCCAGGTAGAGTAATCAAGTTTCATTTTTATAATTCTATTATTTATGATTTTATTCTAAATCTTTGCAGCCAATTGGTGGAGCCAACATGGGTGTCGTTTTTCAAATTTACAAAAGTTGGTTATTCGGATTTTAAACCTAACCACTTCCTCATCCGGTTGTGAGCGCAATTGGAGTACTTTTCAAAGGGTAAGGCCGTAAGGGTAATTTGTATAATTGTATTAATAATACATGAACCTTAGATTTTAATTAGTTTCATTTGATTTTGTTAGATTCATACAAAGAGAAAGAACATGCTTGAATCAAAGAGGCTTAATGACCTAGTCTATGTCAAGGATAATCGATTTTTGAAGGACAGGTTTGCTAAGAGAGATAAGAGAGACCCCATCAGATCAAAAAATATGGACAGTGCTATAGAGTAGTTAATTGATGATGATGAAGTCGAGGGGCATGAAGGATTGACATGGGACATAGTCATGGATGCTTCAGGGACATCAGCTGACCCTCCTAGGGCCACTAGATCTTCTGCATAGAGAATGAGGGTGGAGGAGGAAGAAGAGGCAGATTCAGAAGAGACGGAAGAGGACGACCAATATGTTAAGAAGGGTCACGACTTCGATGAATATGATGCCAATGCAGCTGACCCTAATTTTTTTGATGATGAATGATGAATGTTGAATAAGTATTAAACTTTGAACTTTGATTGAACTATGAATGATAAATTTTAAGTTTTAATTGGATATGGATTATGGATCGACTTATGGTTATGCTTATGGAGTGTGGGCTAATGTTTAGTATACTTTCAATTCTAATGTGCCCTAAATACCTAATTCTTATATTTTATATAATATATAACTGTAGAATCCTTTTTGGATTCAACTGGGCCGTCCAGGTTTTGGGCGCCCACCTAGGTGCTGGGCGGCCTGGACCCCTAGGCCGCCTAGGACCCGCCTAGCGCTTTTTGAAACTATGAAACACATATGTACAAGTATATCCAAGCAGATTTCTGTGGCCCCAAATTGGTTTTGTACCATCACTTTCATCTAAACCAGCAAGGTCTGCATTATCATGAACAAAAGCTGAAGGAAAGAGATTTGGTAAAAATCCTCTTGAACCAGATTGCTTATTTGGTCTGCAGGTCAAGCACCTATTAGGGGGATTTGTTGAGCCCCGAACTCTTAGAGAGTTAAGAGTGTTTATAACAACCTATTAGTGTTTGTACTTATTTTTATTTTTTATTTTCTCCAGAAGGAGGGGGAGCTCAAAAAATGCCACAACTCAATCTATCCATATGCTGAATCTGGACCTTCCATTCAGTGGACATCAGATAAGGGGTACTCTTGAGCCCAAAATAATTTTATTTGGACATTAATCTTAGGATGCTTGAAGATTTTTGAGAAATTTTTAAGGTAACACAGGTTCCGCCAATTGGGCATTTTGCCTGTGGGATCAAAATTTGGTCCCCCGGGACCACCATTTATGCGTCCAAAGCCCAAACAATTTTGTTTTTGTCCATTTGATCCATAGCGTATTGTCTTTTTATTAAAAGGTTCCTTTGCCCATCTTTTTCTATTAGTAGCTGTGGGGAGATTTGTCCATCCTAGTTCTGTTCCTGGACATGCAGCTTAGGTTGTAATGGGATTGGATGCACTGCTCTCTCTCTCTCTCTCAGCTTATGTTGTAATGGGATTGGATGCACTGCTCTCTCTCTCTCTCTCTCTCCATACACACACACATAATGCATGTATAAACTATAGTCTCTATCTTCTGAACAGTTTACACAGACACATAATGCAACTGTAGACTCTGTTCCCCTGCTTCTGAACAGGTTTCCAATCATTGAAAAGGGACTCAGCTCTGTTATGAACAGGACAAACCGGCTACTCCTGTCTTTTGTAGACAGCACCACTGGCTCTGCAATCTTGAATACACTAAACCTATTGCATTGAAATCACTGACGTAGCAAATCCCAAAATCATTCTTTGAAGTTTGGATAATATTGTGGATAAGCAGTGTATGGTATTTGGTACAGCATGGAAGTATCCACCATCCATTTATATGATGAACTGTCTAGATTAAGCTTAGCTACTGATGCTGGGTATTCCTCAGGATACCTGGAATCTCTACTCCCTCATTGGGCATGGACAGTTAATGTCCCTGTGGTTTACGATATACCATACAGCACAGGTGTCTGGTATACTTTACCTTTAACTGTTCCAAATACCTTGGAATTATAAAATTTAACATTTGCATCTTGGTTATTATGGCCCCATGCAAAGGATTAGATGGTGCATTTTTTTATATTAAAATATTGGGTTTCTCTTTTCTTTTTTAGTAAATGGATTATGGGTAGTTTCTTTGCTAAAAACATTTATGGGTATCCCAACCATATACGATCGTATCATTGAAGGCAGGACTAAAATATAGGTTCTGATAAGGAGATGTACTGGTGTATATTTATGTTTTTTATAGGGAAACTGGGTACAAACTTGTAACCTCAGGGTTGGCGGTGTATATTTATAGCTTCTCTTACTGTACATGGTTTGGTGTTATGCTACAATTGCTCATCAGAGTAACTATTTTTGGTGTGCATGAAGTCATGATATGTTTGATGCCTTATTATTGTTCGGACCAGTGTTTTAAACCATGGGCTCGGGTTGGGACTCGCTAGGGTTCAAGCCTGCTTAAGGCAATTTGAGTAAGCTGAGTCCCACTAAGAATCGGCCAAGTCATAAAAAAAATCAACAAATAATATCTTGGAAATTGGCGAGTTGTAAATTACTGGTTGGGATTTATAAGAAACCTTTACATGTTAACTGTCCCTGAAGCAGCATAAAAGCTTAATGATGGCTGAAGAAACTAAGATTACGAATGGTTGTGTAGTTTCCCCTTAGTTTTCACATAAAGTCGTTTGTCCCTTTACGATTTCCTGGATCTTTTCATGACTACGCAGAAGGCATTGACATGAAATAGAAAAACAAATAGAGAAGTTGCTGCATGTTATTGAGTAATTATGTTTTAACTCCTCTCTTGTAGGTGAATATGCTCTCAGATTTATTTATTTCTGTTGCAGGTAGGTAAAGGTGGAATTGTGAAAGATTCCCAAGTCCACAAAGAGGTAAATTTTTCTTTTATTTTATTTTTCCTCCCCCCAGGGGGAAGAGAAGAGAGAGATTGTGCCTGCAAAAGTAGTCATGATGAAGAGATAGAGAGCGAGAGAGAGAGAGATTGTGGCTGCAAAATTAGTCACGATGAAGAGCGAGAGAGAGAGAGATTGTGCCTGCAAAATTATAGTGATTTATAAGAAAAACTTGGTTTTGTTTTCTTGTAGGTGCTTGAAAGAATAATAGGTGGTGTGGAAGATTTTGGGTTCGACAGCAAAGGGTGGATAGAATCACCCTTAAAGGGAGCTGAAGGAAACATAGAGTTCTTGGTTTGCTTTCAAAGAACAGCTGATAAAGCAAGTTGATTTTGTTCATTTATGCCTTAAATTTTAGGGTTACTCTATTTTTTTGGCATTTTTTCTCCTTTTTTGGTATTTAATGGGCCATGTTTTCCTAGTTTTGATAGGTAGAATGATGCTTTTACATGAAAGTACGAGGACATTACCCATGAAATGCAATCCTCACAACTTGGGCTTGGGCTTGGCCTTGGCCTTGGCCCTCAGGTAGATAACCCTACAAAAGAAAGAGTAGTTCTTTCAAATTTTGATAGGCCGAAAAAGGCGATTTCTGACTGAAACATGCCATTTGATCTTGGGATGGTTCTCTCACTCTCAGGCCCAGGTTTTGATGCCGAGGCCTGTTAGGCACATTATTCGTGAAGGAAGAACTGGACTGGAGTGGGAAACAGATTAGTGTTTTGTGGTTCAACCGGTAATCAAACTAGTTGGTCCGATGAAAACAGTTCATAACCCCTAAAATATATTAAACAAATATTTAAGAACTTATGTGCTTTCAAGATCGTCAAGTGAACATGTTTAGTATCCGGTTGGAGCGTTGGTTTGGTGGGCCAGTTTGGTTTGGTTCTGATAATACTATCCATCCTATCAAAAGATTATTAATGATGGACAGGGAGTGGAACCTACTTTTTGATTCATGTCCTTGTAGATCTTGCTCCTTCCATTATGATCCATTGATTGAATAGATGATGATAAAGATGGGTTTGTGATTTGAAAATTGGAATTTAAATGGAGCATTGTTGTCCGGTTCATTATTTTATCTGATCAAGATTAGATAGTTGGGCTAGACTTTCTTGCTTTATTAAGAGAGAAAATTCTTTCTTCACTTTTGTCATATTGATAGTAGACAAATTGTATAAAGAAAAAGAGAGAATAGTCTCTTCCTTTTCTAGTGTGAGGTCCATGGCCTCTTCCCATTTTACGAGGGCAATTTTTGCTTACCTACGTTTTGATTTCTTCCACAGTTCACACAGATATGTCCATTTTAACCTTTAGTACTCAATAATAAGAGACTATAATTTATTTCTCCTGTCTAGTAGGAGGGAGAGAGAAAGAGACCATCATTTTATCTCCTTTCCAGAGAGAGAGAGCTCTCTAATCTTATCTCGTTTTTAACATGGAGGAGAGAGAGAGAGAGAGGTCCAATTTTATGCCCTTTTAACATGGATGGGAGAGAGAGGTACAATTTTCATCTCCTCTTTATCATGGTCCTGCAGTCGCACAAAATCGATGAGATGCCATCATTTTTAAAGGAGGGAACCCAGCTGCCCCAATAATTGGTCACCTCCCCTTTCTCTCCTCTCTCTCTAGAAAGGGTCCTCTCCCCCGTCTGTCTCTTTCTACAAAGGTTCCCTCTCCTCTCTCCTCTCTCCTCTTTAATGGTCCCCTCGCCCTCCCTCTCTCTCTCTACTATTTCACCAACCGAGGCAAGCCTTAAACCTCGGACCCTTTTTCCTCTGTCACCCGTGTTACAAATGGTTTCACTCACTCTCTCCATATTTTTCACCAAACCGTGCTAACCTTGAAGTGTGGACCCAACATGCACTTGAACACTTTCCTTTTTCACCAAGCTGTGTTGACCATCGAGTGTGGTGGACCACTTCCCCCCATTTGGCCGTGTTACACACGCTCTCTACTCTACTCTACTCTAATCTACTCTCTACCACTGTCCTGTCCTGTCCTGTCAAACCACGACGCTACTTTTTTCGTTTCACTGCAGATTCCCCGCTCATTTTCAGTTTCCTTAACATTTCGGGGTTCCAAAATTTCTGGGTTTTGGCTGGTTGTTTCGTCAACGATGCCATGTATGTATGTATGTATGTGCATGGATGGGAACGTAGTGGAAGAGAGAGAAGAGAAGGGAGAGAGGAAGGATTGAAACAAGGGAGAAAGAGGAGAGAGAAGAGAAGGTAAAGAAGGGAAATAAAAAGAGTAAGATATACAAAGGGAGAGAAAAAGAGAGCAAGAGGGGAGATAAATTAGACCCGGGACTTGATATCGGGTCAAGGAATAGTTCAATTTGTGCACCCGGTCTCGGTCCAAATTTTGGATCCGAATACTATTTCGGTTGGGTCCAGACGGATCCGACTCGTACATGTAAATTGTTGGAGATAAAATATTTTACTTTAAGATCTATTTGTCTGGGTATATTAAGGATGGTATATAATATTGTTCTGGTGTGTTAATGATTGTATGCAATAAGAAATCGCTATTAAACTACAAATCATATGAGTTGAAATCTAATGGGGATGGTTGTGATTTATTGCCTGTAATACAATACGGGTACATGATGATAAATAATAAAAGACAAAAAAAAAAAAAAACCTCCGTGGCAATAAACCCGACCAAATCGAAGACCGGGTAAATCCAGGACTCGACCGGTATGGGCATAGGTCCAAAATCAAAACCTGGATCGAAATGCTATTACTCCTTGATAAAAGAGAGAGTAGAGATAGAAGGCGGAGGGATATGAGAGAGATGAGAGAAGAAAGGGGAGGGAATGAGAGGAAATAAAGAGTAGAGAGAGAAAGAGGAGAGAGAATCAGAAGAGGGAGGGCAAAGAAAGAGGAGAGAGGTGGGGGTTGAATAAAAAAGAGAGGAATGCTTAAAGAGGCAAGACATCTCACGTTCTCACACTTGTCTCCTTTTTCCACAAGAACTGAAGAGGGGTCGCCATTTTCACGAAAGAGGAAACCTCCACTTTTTGGCTTCCTTTCCTTAAACAGGCAATGCCTTTTCCATGCGCCATCTCCCCCCACCCTTTTTATCTGCAAAGCAATGGCGCTCCCCAAGGGTATCTCAAAGGGAGGCAATGGGTTTCTCCACAGAGAGATTGTGGTGGTTTCCAGTTGGGTTTGAGTGAATGTGAAAGAAAAAGAGACTGCGTTTTCCAGTTGCGTTTTAGAGAGAGGCTGTGTTTTCAATTGTTTTTAGAGAGACTATTTTCCAGTTGTGTTTTAGAGAGAAAGTGGGATTTGTATACATGTGAAAGAAAGGGAATCTGTGGTTGCAGTCGGGATTGTATGTGTGTGTGTGAGAGAGAGAGAGTCCACTTGGGTTTGTATAAAATAAACGTAATCTGTGCTTTGTGTTGACTCTCTGTGTGCGAAAGAAAGGAAACCTGTGTTTCCTGTTGAGTTTGTGTGCATGAGAGAGAGAGAGTCCAGTTGGGTGCTGCATAAATGTGAAAGAAAGGAAACCTGTGTTTACTGTTGAGTTTGTGTGCATGTGTGTGAGAGAGAGAGTCCAATTTGGTTTTGTTAGAGAGAGAGGTTGTCAAGTGGAGTTTGTGTATATTTGAAAGAAAAGCAATCCAGTTTGGTTTGTGTGAAAGAGAGTGTTTTTTAGAGAGAGAGATGGGTAGGGGGAAGATAGAGATAAAGAGGATAGAGAACCCAACAAATCGACAGGTTACTTATTCAAAGAGGAGAGCAGGCATCACTAAGAAGGCAAGGGAACTCGCAGTCCTCTGCGATGCCCAAGTCTCTCTCATCATGTTCTCGACAACTGGGAAACTCAGTGAATATTGCAGCCCCTCTACCAGGTAAACAAATTTCTCTCTCTGCATACTTTCTCTCTCTACAGGGCCTCTCACATAATTTCTTACAAAACCCACTTCATTTTCATTCTCTTTCTCTGTCTACAATTCTTTCTCCTCTTTCTTCAGTTAATCCACTTTACGGGGTAAAAAAACCCACCTATTTCTCTTTCTACAAGTCTTTTCACCACATTTTTCTTTCATTCTCTTTTTGGCTCCTCACCTCAATTTATACAAAACCCACTTCACTCTCAATCTCTTTTTCTCTCTACAATGCTTCTTGCGTCATTGCTCTTGTAATCCACTCTACTTTCAATTGTTTCTCTCTACAATTCTTCTCCCCACATTTTTTTTCATTCTCTTTGTTCTCTCTCTGCAATGCTTCTCCCCCAGTTTTGAGGTAATCCACTTTACTTTCAAAGTTTCAATGGTTTCTCTCTCTACAAGTCTTCTCACCACAATTGTTTTTTTGGCTCAATTGTAGGCTTCACACCTAATTCACTCAAAACCCACTTCAAGCTCACTCTCTTTCTCTCTCTACAATGCTTCTTCCCTTTTCTTTTCTTTTTTCTTGTAAACCAGTCTACATTCAGTTGTTTCTCTCTACGAGTCTTCTCACCATTTTTTTTTTCTTTTTCTTTTGAAGCCCAAAGGAAATATATGATCGGTATCAGCGAGTTTCTGATACCAACTTATGGGATACTCACTACGAGGTAAGTTTTTTCATTCTTTTCTATTGATGTCAAAACATTTTTTACTAAACTGTCCATTTACTCCTTCAGGTAGAACCCAATATGGATAAATTCGAGACACTATATTTGGGGGATAGATTATATATATATATATATATGGAAAACTCTTAAAAACACGGCAATTTTGAACTGTGTATTGCCCCGTACGGACATGTTATGTCCATAGCGGTTTATTTAATGGAGCCGCAACGGACAAAATGTACTCCGTGGCCGTTTCTATTTTTTTTTTCTTGCCGCAACGGACAAAATGTGGTCCGTGGTAGTTTTCTTTTTTTTTTTTACCGCAAGGGACCTACTATGTACTACAACGGATATAGTAGGTCCGTTGCAGGTCTTTTAATCCACACCATCTGAAAAAATTGGACGGTGCTGAGCCTATGGGCAAAAACACTGTTCATTTTTTACCATAAGTATTGTGTAGTGACTTCCTCTATATATATGTATAACGGACATCTTATTTGAAATCTAACGGACAAGAATGTTTGTGATCTCTTTGTACCAAAAGTAAATAGTCTTTGCATATTTTTTTATATAAATTGAACTCTTTATTAAAGAAGAGAAAAAAATAATGTCTTGGGATTGAACAAAACCGTCTCATTTTTTATGAGAGGTGAGATCTAAGTGTCAAAATCTCAAAGTTCAATTTTTTATATTTTTAGAAAACATCTTTGGATTCTTAGGTGGTTCCCAAATTTTTGGAGCAAAAGTCTTTTGATTGAGGGAGTTGATGAACAATATCCTTACGGGGAATCATAGCATATGTGTTCTTCATGGATTATAAATCTATTTTTTTTTTAAATAATACACAATAAGGCATATTTTGTGGGACACAGTTTCTATACGGCCAGCCCACATATTGTAGAAATGCGGGCATGGCAATAAATATATTTTTTAAATATAATTTGATCTTAATTTTTAAAGAATATATAATTTTTAACATGGAGACCATGAATATGAAAAAATAAATAAATTTTGAAAACTAAAAAATAATATTTATATCAAGAAAACATTTGGACCGTTAGTGACAATTGCTGTTAGATGGACTACCTATTTGCATCCATCTTTAAGATGGATGCTTTATACCTCTAGACTGTATATTGTAGAAATGCGGTGCAACCAGCATGAAACAATTTTCTTTTTTTTGTGTAACTTTTGGGGATTTAATTCTCTTTCTTTCTCACTCTTAATAGGCTTGTTCTGTATACAAGGCCTGATTGATCAATGTTGTCCCCTTTTCTCTCATTATGTTTAGATTTTAATGTTATCATTCATCATAGCATCTACCATATAAATGCACCAATCTAGCTCTCTCTTGACAATATTTACATCTCTCTCTCATGCAAATGAAGCAGGCCATCTTTTCAGTATGAAACTTCAGTTAGGCCTCAAGGTTAAGACTTGAAAAAAAACTCAAAGGAAAATAGTTTAAAAATATGAAATATGCGAAAGAGTTATCGTTATTTTATCGGTCTAGTCAGTCAGAATAGACTGGTCAAACATTGCTTTTAGCTAGATTTTAAACAAAGCCAGTATGGTCCAACCTAATGCCACAAATTTTTAACTCTAAGGTGTACCCTCCAGGTTTGTTTCATAGGCCTATTATATTCTAACTGGTTTATGCTCGCTTAAAATGAAAAAAATATGAAAATGGTATTTACTAGAGGACCTCTCCATGGCTCACAAAACAAAACCCCTCTTTTAATTTTTATTTATTTTGAAATATTTTATTGATCACTAATTTGGATTGATCTAGACCTTATCCGAATCACTGATCTAGTGATTCGCCCCACCGATCGGGGTTTTAAAACACTGATGTGTACTTTCTGCTTACAAATATGGTACTTTCTTGTAGAATAGGATTTGGAGACTGGTCTATATCTAGGTAACATAGACACACACACCTCTCTCTTTCTTTCTTGCGCACACATCTCTCTTCTTCACACAGTCACCTTTCTTTCTCTCTCTCACACCCACATCTATCCCTCCCTCACACATACACCTTGCTCTCTCATGTGCACGGGTACGCACATACACAAAAGAATAGCTTCTTCCCACAATGCGCACCAATTCAGTGAAACATTAGTATTCGTAGAGAAAATGAACAAATTATATATGAACTCGACTCATTGCAGAGAATGCAAAGTGAGCTCAGTAGCCTTAAAGAGGAGAACAATAGGCTACAGAAGCTCATACGGTGAGCTCTCTCTTTCTCTCTCTAAAAATGAAAGGTTTGTTTAACTAGTTATTGTAGATGACACTGGATTGTATGTGGTGGACTATTACAGTCAAAAAATGGGGGAAGAACTGAATGAGTTGAGGTGGAAGGATCTGCGTGATCTTGAGCAAAATCTTGAGGAATGGGTGAAACGTATCAGAGACAAGAAGGTTGGTGACACTCATCCGATCTTGACCTGTTTTGGAAGCCTTCTTTTGAATTGGGGGGGGGGGGGGGTGGTGTATGTATGCATGAGAGAGATCTCCCTGTTGGTTTTGAATCTGTGTGAGGGATGGCAAGAGAGTGAACTTTCTTCCTGTTAGTTATGAGTGTGTGTGTGTGTGTGTGAGAGAGAGAGAGAGACATAGGCATATCTTGAGTATCTAACCATGGTGTACTCTCTTTTTGCTTACCTTTTACAGAACCAATTGCTTACCAACCAGACTGATACCTGTAGGAAAAGGGTGAGTAAAGATTGTCCCTTGTGTTTACTCATTGTTTCTCTGAGAGATGCATTTCATTGCCATTATATTAAAAAGCCAAGGTTTGAGTTTGCAGATAAATAAATTAGAGGCAGAAAACAACACCATAAGGCTCCAAATGGTATGCATCTCATTCTTTCAGTATGTCTCACTGATTTTGTGCTTTCATAGGTGGAAATATCTCAAAGTTCTGAATGCTTCAAAATGCAACATGGTTGTCTTGTTTGCGTATATTGTTTTTCTTTTTTTGCTTTGTTATATTTTGCAATATATTTTTATTCAACTAAGAAGAATAAATAGGAGAATTTCAAATATATCAATATTGTACTAAGAAGAATAAATAGGAGTGGGAGTTTTGAATTCTCTAACTTGCTTCTTTTTCTCTCAAATTTTACTAAAATATATACCTCTCTTAATGCTAAATCAAAACTTCTGCTATTTTTTTTTTTTTGTTCCACCATTAAAATCAATTCTTTTATTGTTCTTGAAATCGGGCAGCTGGGGATGCCATTTCCCGGCTAAGTGCAGTCAATGACACACCCTTGACAGCCTGAATTGATAGATAATGGCTATCGTTGATTGTTATCTTATTATACTATAGGTAAACACTCTTTGTTTTACACTTTCTTTATTATTTAGTTTTATTGTAACTTTTTATTAGGAAGAAGAAGTGGCGCATTGTTTCGACGACGAGACTGATTGTGAATCCACACTTGTCTTAGGAAGCCGAAATATGCAATTATTCACATATTTGCAGCCGGAAAACCGCCAAAACCTTCGTGTTAGGGGGTTTCCATCAGAGGACTTGAGACTTGGCTAGAGTTCCTGAGGCATGAAGCTAAGCTAAAATCTGAGTGTTTCTTGCTTTCGAGTTAATTTAGGCTGGGGTTTTTATGTGGCATTAATTTACATTTGAAGTCTTTTTCCTCTTTGTTGTTTATGTGGATTGTGGAATATGGTTTCATCGCCATCCACATTCATGGCTGAAATGTTGTTGTCTGACTTCTGGTGTCTTGCTTTTTGGGTTTGAATCCGTAAGTCATTTTGTTTCCTAATGGGATATAGTGTCATATGTTGTTTGAACTTTTTGGGTTTGAATCCCTTGGCTCATTGTGTTTCCTAATGGAATTAATGTCATATGTTGATGGCTTTTTTGAGCTTGGGTCCCCTGATTCATTTTGTTTTCTTATGGGATTAGTGTCTCATGGTTGCTGACATACTGGAAGTTGAGGTAACTCACCACCATCCAATCTTGATTGGAAAGCAAGAAATGAGCCGGGTAGTAAACTTGTAAAAGCTGAGTTTGTCAACCATAACTGAGTTTGTCAATCCATAACTAAGATTTGATATTAATAATGGCCGCATATAAATTAAGTGTGTGGAGACAGAGAAGACTTAACATTCTCCTTTTTCATGTAGAATGCGTTGTATTTTTCATTATTGAAGCTTCCTGGCATCTCCCACTCCTATTAACTAAGAATGCCACCTTGTTACAAGGTTTCCTTAAATATAATGAACTAAGATGAATTACTTTTTTAAATTTCTTCAAGGTATTATTTTTAAGTAAAAAATAACTATACTTTCTTAATTTTCATTGTTTTATATTTTTGTCCATTTTAAAATTAGGGATTAACAAAAATAGTCCTAATAATTAGTATTATTTTTACTTATGACAAGTTAAATTCTCAGCTTGTAAAGATTCATTTATTCTATTTTCTAGAAAATGTGAGGAATATGGAACTTTCTATTATTTATGACTATGATATTTTATTGCTATAAAAAATTTTACTTCAACCTAAAATACAATATGTAGAAAATAGTATGTAATTGATTGGCCACGTGGGCATTAGAGTTATTATTTTTAAGTAAAAAAGAACTATACTTTCTTAATTTTCATTTAGGATTATGAATTTTCATTGTTTTACATTTTCCTCCATTTTAAAATTAGGGATTAGAAAAAAGATTCCTAATAATTAGAATTATTTTTACATATAACAAGTTAAATTCTCAGCTTGTAAAGATTCATTTATTCTATTTTCTAGAAAATGTGAGGAATATGGAACTTTTTATTATTCTTGATTATGATATTTTATTGCTCTAAAAAAATTTATTTCAACCTAAAATACAATATGTAGAAAATAGTATGTAATTTGATTGGCTACATGTGGGCATTAGACTTGCTTTGGACTATTTGTCTTTCTTTGGTGTGAATCCCTTAGCCTCATTGTGTTTCCTAATGAAACCAATGTCACAAATGTTGGCTCCCATGATTTCCCTTAAAGATTAAAAGTATGTTGTTTGTCCAACTCCCTTGGGTGTGAATCCTTTGCTCATTTGTTTCCTAAAAATGGAATCACTGTCTTTCCTTTTAATATTAGAAGTATTATCCCCTTTATCATTCAATTCTCTCTAAAGAAAAATCCCTCATTCTTATAGAAATTTGGTAATTGCCCCCCTCCTTAGTGGGCTTTGAATGTCACATGATACTTAACAAAACTTCATTTTTCCTTATTAAATTGACTATTTTGGATATCCACAATACATTTTCTTTACAAGGATTTCTATAAATTTGAATAAATAAAACTTCACAACACAATCTCTAGGCTATTGCAGGCATAACAACGAAGATACAATGCCGATAAGCCGAACCTATTCTCCATGCAAAACTCTGGTTTTGCATGGCATCCTTTGTCAAGATGCTCGTCGAGGACCTCACCTAATCGCATGCGTAAATAGTCCAGATCAACCTGCACCATTTTTTCATGTATCAATCCCTTGGTGAACAAGAGCGAGTCAATAATTAAGGCGTTAACTAGTGTATCAATAAAATGATAAATAAAGTAGCACTGCCCATCTGATATGGACATAAGCGCCCTGATTGGTAGTCAAGATTGTTCTTGTATTTTTAGCAAACTGAAGAATTTGAAATTTGATTGCAGCAATATTAAGTTTCTTGTATCTTTCAGCGACTGAAAATTTTCAAAATTGATTGCAGCAATTTGTATTAACTGTTAGCACATCCAAACTTGAGGGAGGGACAAAAGAACCTTAACATGTGCGCGCGCACGTTCACACACACACACATGCATGCACGTGCATGTTCTCGCACACACACACCCGGAGGCTGGGACCATATGAATAACTAGTTAAAGAATTAGTCTGCCACTATAACGATACCTTGTCGCTTTGAATGTCCAGTTGAAGGTTACAGGACCGACAGTAAATGAAATGGAGCTTCTCTTGCAAACATCCCTTTGTGCAAATAGGACACCAGAAATTTTCTTTCTGTCCAACAAATTGGAAAAGAAAATGTCAGAAAGAGTTCCAAAATGTTCATATGACCATCTGTGAAAATGAAGTAACAAAATACATCGAGACATCAATAATATGACAGCACATGAAAAAGTATGCATCTATCAGAACAAAGGAAGCACAAGAGAGAGAAATTTAAATTGATTAAGCCCCCTAATGGAACTTTCATTTTCTTTTTATTTGATAATTACCACCAGATGAAAAGATTAATAAAGGCATAAAGCTCAACTTTCAGCTGATATCAAGCTGCTAACTTCCCAATAGGATGTGAAATAGACTCACGTGCTGCTATTCCCTAAAACTGCTTTATAGGAAGTACCCAACTTGCCTATTTCACTAACTCTCATGTGCAATAGGCCCCCAAACTTCAAGGATCTTAGACATGAAAATTCCCTCATCTGCATGTGAGGAGTTACGTAAAAAATACACTTTAAAAATATCTAGCCTCTTGATTTTCAACAAAAGTGAAATCCATTAAAAAAATTATAAATTTTGAAATCATAATTTTTTTCAAAATTTAATATCTTATACGACTAACTGCTGCACTATTTCCAGACGGAGTGGGCCAGGACATCCAGATGGGCGAATGCATGCATAGTGGAATTGTTCTTGACTGAAATACAAGTGGTACTATTCCCTTTTGGGAATTCAAGTTTGAATAATCTTGATACAACGCTAGCAAAGGTAATTTGTCGGTTAATAGCATGAGTCTTTCCAAACACCATAGAGAGGTCATATATCAACTAATTAGAAGAATAAATGCATTTCGCAAATGGAAGAAATTAATTGGAGAAGATTAGGGGAACCACTTTTTCATAATTCATAATCCATGCATGGTTCATAAGAATATATGTTAAAACATGAAAATTAGTTTTTTGGTTGGAAAGTAGGAAACCACAAGCATAGGTGCTATTTCTTTAAAAGCAAAAGCATACATAACATTTTTGAAAGAGTGGTATATCAGTCCTTTACAGAAAGGGTATTGATATTCTAGTGCCATTCCATTAAATACTAGGTTAGTGGCTCATGCACACCTGGCACTCTCGAAGTTGTAAATGTTCTAGAGATTGAATGATGTAATCTTCCTCTGCTTGAGAAACATTCTCAAAGTCCTCGTTCTCAGCTATATCTGCAAATAACCACTCAATTCACTTACTTTTTTCTTGATATATTCGATGCAAATCTGGACTATAAGCTCCAAATAAGAAGCACTTATTTTTCCGATCACAAATCAATTACCCAAAAATCATTTGTTTTAGACAATTCCAAAAGATCAGTAAAATAAATTGAAGGGTAGAGTTTAGGCATGTCCTGGGACGCACCTATTACCGTGGGTCAACCCTTATAAATTGGATTTTGGATCATAAATTTTACAGGTTGATCATCTCAACAATCATGAATCTGAAGGAAAAAATAATAATTTTGGGCCATTTTGTATGTTTTTTGGACAACACTTAATGCAAATTTGGACGAAGCTCAAAATAAAAAGAACCTTTTTTTGTCAATAAAAAAAACAAATACTCAAATATTATGTAGTTTAAGCACTCCCAGAAGATCAGTATAATAAATTAAAGAGTAGAGTTTAGGTGTGTCGGGTGTGCACCAATTATAATGGATGCACCCATTCAATGCTTCAATGATCAACAAATCTGTACTACTTCTGGAGCTCCAAATTCATGGCTCTGAGGTAGAAATGGATTTGTAATGATTTGGGATGTGTTTTGGGTCCTAAATCCCTAAAAAGCAGGGGGGACGCATGAGTCGATGACTTACCCAATACTTTCCTAGATTATATGAAGATGATAAATGTAAATAAAGGGAGCATCACACAGCTTGCTTATCAGAATATCAGTTGAATGGTTAATTTTTTGCTAGAATAAGATTTAGAGCCACCCTTTTGTACAATTTGGAAAGGAAAATCAAGTAACAAGCAAGAATTATCAAGGCAAACAACAGGAATAAATTACATACACAGTATATGGTCAAGTTTCAAACTCCATTTGAAGGGCACATTGCAAATTCATAGAGTAAAACTCAATGATACAAAAACATAAGAAATTTTCCACACCTTTGAGATGGGAAATATGCTAAATATAAGCAGATAGATCCTGAAGTTACCTTTGACAATAAGTTGCTCTTCAATATCTTTACGAAGAAGCCTTTCCATCTCTAGCATCAAGTCAATATACTCATTTTCAGTTGTTACATAGGCAACATCCCGGCTACTATAGTCCCATACTAAATCATCAACATGGGGTACGGATATTTCCTTGCAGTCAATGAAAGATGACTCCTTAATCTTTTCCAGTTCATCAGAAAGAATTTCCTTAAAAGTAGATGCTACAATCTCCTGCACATAAAGAAAAATAGATTCAAATCAATTAGAAATTCGTCTAATATTATGTAAAGTTCATAATAAGCTACAGCCATCATTCATGATGTCGACTTCTTTTTCTTGTTTTTAAGAAAATTGTTAAAATATGGATGTAGACTTTTTCTTCTTTTTTTTTAGAAAATTGTTAAAATAAAACTTAATTTTAAACTTTCAAATAGCAGGCACAAATTTACAAAGTTTTCTGAGTACCCCCAAGAAAACTACCATCAATAAGAAAAATTATCAACAACATCCATGTTGATTGGTGTTGAGAGCAAGGAAAAAAATACAAGACCATGACCAACTATAAAGACTTTAATGTGAGGAACTCCGATCCAACTATACCACCAAATGAATTGGATATAGGTGATCATTCTTAGATTGATGTTAAAATCTAAAACAAATAGTGGTTGAAAAGTTAAGAAACATGAATTATTCCCTATTGTCTGAATAAGTATGGGTTCTGCCTTTTAGACTCACCAAGGTAAGATTACCTTTAGAGAACCTTTTTCTCTCAGTTGGCTGACAAGAAAGAGGGAGAACAAGATAGCAAGCACTGGCTGACAAGAAAGAGGAAGAACAAGATAGCAAGCACTGGCTGACAAGAAAGAGGAAGAACAAGATAGCAAGCACTATTAGAAGTGGAACGCATCAGGTTCAACTCAAGAAGCTAAAGAGGCTCACAGAATGACCCAAAAATGTTTCTGGGCTCTCTTAGGCCAATATCCAAAACCGAATTGTCAACTTGTTGAGTTAAGGTAAAGCGGGACATTAATAAACTTGGAGATAGAACTCACAGATTTGGGCATCCATGGTTGTGATCCCGTTAAAAATCCAGTGTGTTTTCAATTCGATCGTTCTATGAGTTCTTGTTGGTCCATCCAGGGAAAAGGACTTTTGCACTCATGAGTTCAATGCAACTCAAGTTTCTTCAAGTTTATTAGGAAAGATAAGATCATGATGGGGGGCCTATCTATAACATAGAGGGCCCCAGTCATTTATATAGTTCCATGGAATAGGAAATATTTGGAAATCTTCAGCCCCGCTCTCCTCTTAGAATAATAGTTATATATACTTTTTTATAAAGTTTATCTGGGGGTGGATACATTGGAGTAAATCTTTCTACCTTTGGTCACAAGAAGATACTGCTATAGTGACCTCTTATCTCAAAACCTGAAGCCCTTTACTCTGAATCATGCATCCCATTGTAGATGAGTATTAAAAAGTGTGAAAACAAACACCGTCTTGTGACATCAAGATTGGTAGAATTGATATATGAGGAGTGTAGTCGTCAAAGGAAGGGTTGCTCATTCTCATTCTCCCTTTGAAAGAGTAAGGATGAGAAGACAAGTTGAAGTCTTTAAAATACTAATTATCATGCATATTTATCCATCATTGAGGAAGAGAAGAACCTGGAGCTGAAATGATGTGAATTCAAGTGAGACACCAATACCAATCATCCACTTCAATTAAGGCATCTCTACTAATGTTGCTCAGTAATACACAAACAGAAAAAGGAGACGTAAGCTTGAAGACCATTGAGTTTGGCCTAGATTTAAATTGAATTAAGTGCAAATATCACGAGCTTAATATCTCGATTATTTAGTCATATCCATTGGGAACCAAATGATACGCCTGATTCCTTGCCAATTTTGTTTCACCCATGAGAGCCTACAAATGAATGAGCCTCTTCCAATGGTATCTAAATTACTTTTAATTGCCATTGAACATATGGAGTTTTTCCTCAACGAAGCGTAGTGACTTGGGACAACCACCACATATCGTGTATTCAAAGTAGTGAGAATCAATGTGTTTTCCATCAAATTCATCTTCTCATGCAAGACGTAAGCACATCAAAATCAATGCCACTTTGGGCAAGAGAAGATTAGTTCTCAATTATATATCCAAGAAAAAAAAGTCTATCGACTATATAAAAAATAAAAAGTCTATCTAGTTAATAAACTCGAAAGAACAACTTTCACCCATCTCGACAGAAATATTCAAGAAACATCAAAACTCAAATCATAAAATTCCATATGCACTGAGTAGTAGCTCAGCTACCCAAGGAAACAATATCATTGCCATCTGCAAGCAAAATTTATAAATCATAACAGTCTAGTTTGCATATTCTTTTACGTAGAAACTTGAAAATAATGAGGAATCAACATCATCTATATAATTCCACACCACATGCACAGAAATACCAGCCTACTCAAATATGATTTTCTAGTATGAAAGAGAGTAATCTCCACACACCAAAATACCAACACCCAAAATTATTTTCTAGTTGAGTTTGGATAAAACGAGATAATCACCAGATACACAAAAATACTAACCCCCAAAATATGATTTTCTAGTTGGGGTGTGTTTATGTGAGAGAGGGGGAGAGAGTCAGTAATCAGCACATACACAAAAATACCAACACCCAAACTACGCTTTTCTAATTGGGTTAGATTGAGAGAATCAATAATCACCAAATACATAAAAATACCAACTACCCAACATAAAATAAAATAAATAAATAAATAAATATATATATATATATATATATAAGAAAAAGTCTTTCCAACGTCTATAGGCGAAACTGAACAGTGATTTCGCCTACCCTCATCACTGTCCAAAGTTCATCGTATAGTCACGATTGTCCGGTAGTGTTTCATTTTTTTTTTGTTTTTCTACAAATCATAATGACCTGAAATTTGGAACATATGTACATCTTAGTGAGGCGCACCTAATAAAAATATAAAAAATAATAATTCGTAAAAAATATATTGACTAAAATACCCTCGAAACTTTTCGGGGGTATTTTGATCAATTTTTTAATGTAAAATATTTTTTTTATATTTTTTGTAGATTCACCTATTTTTTATGAACATTCGCTCCAAATTTCAGGTCATTCCGATTTGTAGAAAACAATGAAAAATAAATCACTACCAGACAATCGTGACCATGAGATAAACTTTGGACGGTGATGAGGATAGGCGAAATCACTGTTCAGTTTCTCTTAGGTGAAAACACAAACAAATAGCCCACTAGCTCATATGAACATATGAGCCTAACGGCAATTAGGTCGATCTGAAGGTCACGACCTCTGTTTGAATTTTAATTTTTTCTCCACAAATCCAAGTCACTTGAAATTTTAGACGTGTGTTCTTCTCATCAAGGCACACCTAATAAAAATATAAAAAAATTATTCGTAAAAAACAAAATGACCAAAATACTCAAAAACTTTTCTAGGGTATTTTGATCAATTTATTTTATGTAAAATATTTTTTTGATATTTTTCAAAATTCAACTATATTTTATTAATACTCTGCTAAAATTTAAAGTGATTTAGAATTGTAGAAAAAAAAGTTAAAATCCAAATACTACCGGACATCCGTGATCGGATCGGCCCAGATTCAATCTGAACCGTTCAGCTCATATGTTCGGCTAATCCCAGCTTTTTCCATATGTATATATATATTTAATCTTCCTGTTAGATTGGAGAGAGAGAGAGAATATATAATCGAATGAAGAAAATGAATACAATCTCTTTATGGAGCTGAAAAAATAAAGAAAAAAGAAAAAATACCAATTTTTCTTACTTTGTGGGTGGTGGGAGTCTTGCCAGATAACCTGAGTCTGCGTAAGAGCTTAGCTCTATCATCCCGAATCCTCTTCAAACAGTTTTCTCGAAGCTGCAAAAACGAAACAAAAAATAAATAAACAAAAATTTACATCGGGGCTTTCTTTTGATATTAAAATAGGTACAAAAAGAGTGATAGGTTTGGGAAAACCCCAGAAACATATTCAGACGTTATTGATTTTTCATTTGAGTTTTCTTTTAATGCTAAAATAGGAACAAAGAGAGAGAGAGGTTTGGGGAAAAAAACCCAGAAAGCAACTCCGAGTTCAGACATTAAAATAGAAATACATATAAACTGAAAGAGAGACAGAGAGAAGGAAGAGGACGGGGGTGTTTGCGGTTTTGGGGAAAACCCATAAAGGAATTCAGAGAGCATTGATATTTCTTTTGACATTGAAAATAGATACAAACTTAATCAAACAACATTAGATTTCATTTGACGGTGAAATGGGTAGAAACTTAGAGAGAGAGAGAGAGAGAGAGAGAG